>JAFIRS010002112.1:0-251876 GCA_018342105.1 Gonioctena quinquepunctata | reverse complement strand
CAATTTGGCTAGCACTAAATTTTTCCGGGAAAAATGAACAAAATTTTAAAATTTTTTTCTCCCTGCAACTTTAAAAAAACAATATTAATTTCAATTTGGGACAGCAAAACGTTAAGTATGGGACGATCAATTTTAGAAACACAAAAATAACTTTCTGGAAATTTTTTGACCTGTAAATTGTAAATTTTGTTGGGGTAAGGTCCAATCAACTGAAACCACTCCTGATTCTTTGCCGACGTTTCGACTTTTTTAAAGTCATCTTCAGGGCAATTAAGACTAGGTTTCCTTGTCAATGAAACGAGAAAAAAATTAAAATAATAGAGACATTTGCATATGAGATTCTTTTGTTTCCTTCTCAACATTATTTTAAAAAGGGATGCAAACAAAATAATCACTCGTTAACAATGTCCCTATTCTTTTTAATTTTTCGCAAACCCAGTGTTAATTGCCCCGAAGATGACTTAATAATAGTCGAAACGTCGGCAAAGCCTCAATTGGTTTCATTATTGGGCCTTATTCCAACAAAATTCACAATAAAAGTAATATCGTTACCAGGTCTGGTGGCCTGTGCAGCGATCTGGTGGGGCGATTAGGACGTTATTTGCATACATCTGTATGTATGGGATTTTCAATTTATTTCAGGCTCGTCGAACACGTACACGAATTCGCAGACGGTTTGGAATACGACAAAAACCTCGATTATTGCCAATTTCCCGACAGAACCTTCCAACACGAGAGAATCAATGGATTACAAGCACCCAGCAAAGAATACCTGACCAACCAACAACCGACGAAAGATATTCCCGCAAACTGTTACGATACAGTCGAAGGCTACTACGATCCCCAGACGAAAATCGTTTATAAAAAAGACAACAAGATATTGAACGTTGTAACTGCCGAAGAAGAACAAACTATGAAGCAGTACAGAAAGGTACCCGATGGGCCAGTGGGTTTCATGGCGGGATTGTACGAATTTTGGACTATCGGTAAAAAAAAGGAGATGAAACAAATAGAAGAGTTGTATGCACACGATAATAAAACCAAAACGACCACCACGTCGCCTGCGCCGGAGAGCGAAACTTCACTCCTGTATTCTTATTGGGGCTGAACAAATCGATTTAGGATTTATTTTATGTATTATTTTTACAATGTGTGTACGTTTTTCTGTCTGCATAAATCATGTCGCAACGGATTTCAACCTGTTTTCCGCATATAACAAAAAAGTACGAATAGAAATCAAACATCCTGTGCATAGCCCCACTTACCACCATTTTACCCGACCATCAACGAATAATAAATTGCTCAAATAAAGAAAGAATAACTAAATTTCAACTGTTTTCCTTCAAACTTGCATCTGCCTCCCAATCAGAAAAGAACAAAACAAAAACAAACCCTGGTCGATGCAGGGCAAATTCCCTGTACTTTGTCTGTTTTTGACCGGAAAAGGAACAAAAAAATCTAATGATAATCGATTAGAATTGCAAAAGCCGAGAGGCGCTATACACCCCACCCGTCTAGGTGAATAATGTCGTGGGATGTGACTAGCGGTGAAAAATGCAGCGCGTCGTTTGCCGCCCTGTATCTCCATCCATTGCCGAACGCTCGAATGACTCAAGAAAGTGGCAAACACCTTCTGGCACCGAATAAACAACCCCTACATTTATATACAATCAACAAAGAAGCTAAAATGACATCGTCCTTTATATACCTAGAAATTTATTAATGGGAATAAAACTAAAAAGTTGAAATGAGTGGCAATTGTAAATAAAAATACCATACTTGTATAATATAATCCAAAAATTCACTCTCGAGTCTTTTTTTGTTTTCGCACACACAGAGTTCGCGCGCGCGCGCGCCCCCTACTGACTGTTCAGCGTCCTTGTCACTTTTGTCACGAGGTAGGGGGAGGGGCGCATGGCACATACGCCCTAGCGTTGTGGCGGGGCTCATATCTTCTGTATCTTCTCGCCCACCACGACGGGATTGTTGCGCCGAATCTCTTGCGCGCCCATCTCTCGGTAATTAAAGCTGCAGTCGTGTTTGTCGCTGTACCGGTGAATTGCACAAAAGAGGTTCCCGCAGCGACATTGGAATCCTGACGGACAAAAAACAAATTGTTACATTTCGCTAATTTCAACGGAAGAAAAATACCAACTTCCAACATTTTTTTTTTAATTTTTTTATTGTACATACGTGATAGCCCCCATTACAGTATAATTACATGATCACATATAGAAGCAGTACATTTTTAATTGTTAATGTTTACAGAACACCGGATAGCAAGCTGGATACATTTCCTTATTAACTACCTATAATAATCGTTTTGATGAAATATGCATTTGTGGTGATTTCAATATTGATTACTTAACGTCAAACAATGACAAAAATCTACTAGATGATCTGTTAGTCTCATTTGGTCTAAATCTTGGCCTCCCAAATGAACCCACGCGCATATCTTACTATAAAAACAAAATTACTAAAACTAAAATTGACTACATTGCTACGAATACTGATAAAAATTACACTTGTCAAACTGTTCAACCTAATATGGGTGATCATCTCGCGCTCATGTTGCAAATAACTCTGAAGGAGGACATATCAACTCCTAGTGTTAACAGTAGTTATTACCGGAATTTTAATCCTACAAATCTCGATATGACAAAGCCAGAATTATTGAGGTTGGGTTTTAATGATATTTACAATAGAAATAATGTTAATGAAGCATTTAAGGAATTTATGGAAACATAATTGCATTATGCTGTAAACATAAATTGCCAACTAATAAAGAAAAATAACAGCAGGCTAGTAAATAAACGACACCACTGGCATGACACAGAAATACAGAACAGAGGTAAGCAACTAAAAAACATCTACGTGCCACAAAAAATATAGCCGAAAAGGAGGCATGGGATTATTATCGATGTCATAAAAAACAGTATAATCGCTTCATTCAGAATAAAAAGAGGGAACATGATCAAAAAATAATCAGGGACAGTAATAACAAACAAAAAACCATATGGAGCATTGTTAACAATACAATAGGTAGAAAACAAAAAGTTGAAGAAATACAGCTAAAGGTAAATAATAAAATAATAACAGACAATAAAGAACTGTCACAATGCTTTGCAACTAATTTTAAAGAGAAAAACAAAGAGCTACAAAATATGTTTGATATAGAAAATAACAACTGTATATGCTCCTCTAATTGGCCTATAAATAGTTTTGCTTATTTTCCAACTACAGCAACTGAAATTTCAAATGTCATTAGTAGTCTAAAAAACAAAAACTCCGTAGGGGATGATCAAATAAGCATAAAACTATTAAAACATTTACAAGATGTAATCTCGGAGCCCCTGGCTTACCTAATCAATCTATCATTTGAAACGGGAATCTTTCCTAATGACTTAAAATTAAGTAAAATAATTCCTATTTATAAAAAATTGGATGCTACTTGTGCAGATAACTATAGACCAATTTCTCTGTTAAATGTCATTGCAAAAATATTTGAGCGTATATATCACAGTAGACTCACGCATTTCCTAGAAAATTTCAGTATTCTGCCCGCTAATCAATATGGCTTTCGATCGGGAAGATCTACAGAAGGAGCAGTACTTGAATTCATAGTGTGTATAAGTATCTAGACAAGGGACTGACAGTTGCAGGTGTTTTCTTTGACCTCTCGAGAGCATTTGACAGCCTTAATATTGAATTTCTCAAAGATAAATTATACGCTATTGGTATAAGAGGTCCTATGCTTGACTTACTAAGTTCATATCTAACTGAGCGCAGATTTTATGTCCAGATAAATAATGAAAAATCTGATATAGTCGATACGGATATGGGCGTACCACAGGGATCTGTGCTGGGGCCACTTCTGTTTCTTATCTTTATTAATGATCACCCGAATTTATTAACGATAAGCTAATAATGTATGCAGACGATTCCTCGGTGGTGGTTGCGGCACAGACTCCTGAGGAATTGTATCAAAAAACAAAACATGTAGTCAACACGTTTCAGAACTGGTGTAACCAAAATTCGATTAAATTAAATCTAGATAAGACATCATATATGAACTTTAGATACAGAAGGAATACTACATGCATCATCATGTCTGATATTGCCTATGTATCAAAAATTAAATTTTTGGGTATTTATTTAGATGAGTTTGTGAGTTGGGACAAACACATAGGTCATATCAGTAAGAAACTTAGCTCAGCATTTTATGCCATTGTACAACTAAAAAAAACAATGAATCTGAGTACTCTCATTAGTGTATACTATTCTTTAGTTTACAGTCATCTTTCATACAATGTCTGTCTATGGGGTAACGCTGTTAACTCGGAAATTTAAAAGAAACAATATCCTAACCCTACCATCTATTTTCATATTAAAACTCTACTTTATGTTAAAAACAATTCGCATAGGTTTTTAAAACATTCTGATTATCATAGATATTCTACTAGGAATGCTCATGATTTTGAGATCATCAGACACAATCTATCTCGTACTGAAAAATCCCCGGACTATCTGGGAATCAAACTCTACAATCATCTACCTCGAGAAATCAGAGAAATGAATTTCACCAAGTTCAAATCGTCTATAAAGCACATATTGACTCAAGGAGCTTATTATAATATAACTGAGTACTATGAATCTAGCTTGCTATGACGGCATAGTGTATGAAATTTTGGTGTATTTTATTATTTTATATTTTATTATCTTATCTTATAGGTAAAATATATTATTTTTTTTTGTCTTCTCACACATGTGTAAAATTTTAAATAATGTCCTAGCTTATGCTTTTAAACTGACGGAAAAAAAAAATTATTATTATTATAAATTTATGTTAAACTAAGATTAAATTTATGTATGACTTTCTACTTCTCCACTTGGAAAATCTAATAAAAAATTTGATATCTCAAATATAAATTGCTTTCAGATACAAAAGGATTTTTTTATCACATTTTTTTTTCATTCATGTTTTTTTGTTTTCATTTTCAATCTGAAAAATGAGCCCCCTTTTCTTCCACCGTAATAGCTATTGTAAGAAAAAATATATCTCCTCAGCTCTCATAATCTTGCGCACACTGGGCCACACGACTCGACAAAAGAAAAATACAGCCAAAATGGCCGTATCTGGTCCCACCAACATTTGCGAGTCAACCCCTAGCGATTTTGTTCACATCATCGGAGATTGCAATTCCTTAGGAATTACGATATACAAAATGTCAAATTCAATATGTAAACTTCGGTAGAAAAAGCTTTGCATGTAAAACAATTCAAAAAAAAAACTTTTTACCATCTATTCCTTTTTTTTTCAAGTTTTACCTAAAACTGTTATTATGCAATTTCTTTTAAAGTAGAATCTTTTGATTGGAATTTGTTGGTGAAAAAATTAGGATACTCACCGGTCAGGCCGACTTTCTTGCGGCAGGTGTGACATCGGTTCTTCTTCTTCTTGGCGTCTTTGTCACCGTCCTTGTCCTCGCTGCCGGCGTCCGGTTCTGCCGCCGACGCGGCAGCAGCCGCCGCTTCGGCCGCGATCGTCTCGGCGGCGGCGTTATCGGCGGCCGCTGACTGCGACTGACTCGAACAATCCTCAGAGGCCTGCAAATAATAACACCAATTAATTCATTATGCGATTAGTGTTCATATTATGTAAGTGATTCAGTGCCAACTTGAAAAATAAAATTATCAGATATATCAACAACTAGCTGACCCAAAAGACATCCTGTCCAAATTTCTACATTCCCTAAGTTTGTTTGTGTTGTTCCATCTAGGTTATGCCTTTGACTCTGCCCACTTCCCGTTATCCCTTTATCCCGTTATCCCGTTACCGATTTATCCCGTCATCCCAATTTCCAGTTATCCCGTTTTTTCGTTATATCCCGTTTTCACGTTACCACGATTTTCCATTATCCTGTTATACCTTTTTCCCGTTATCCCATTACCCCGTTATTCCGTTCGATTTTCTCGAAAAAAAATAGCCAAATCGGTCCAGCCGTTCTCAAGTTATGAGCTTACCACGACACAGACATTCATTTTTATTATTATACAGTAACCGCCAAAATCTTGGAACTGTATAAATTTTTTTTATTAATAGTTTCACAGAAAATTTCATTTTTCATAAAGGTTGGTGCATTCAATTAGACTAAATACGCGCATAGCCGTTATTATCAGTGGCGTGCGGCTAAGCGGGATTCGGCCGATATTCTAAACTCACTATGGAGTAAAGTGACATTACTATGGAAAATAACGAAAAATATTATTAAAAAAAAGTTGTTTGCAATTGAAAGATATTCCCACTTATCCACCTACCTACCAAGTCCTAATTTAAATATTTATTTTGTGGTTATTAATTATTCAGCAAATATTTTTCTAATATAATATTTATTTCATTATCTTTCCATTACTGTTTTTTTAGACTTCAAGATTTTGTTAGATCAGTTAATTGCTTTGACAGACAATTTATGCTAATTTAGTAATTTACTATCCAAAAGTTATTGTCGATAATTCCCATTGAAAATTCAGGCCAACTCTTCAAGCAGTTATTGAAATTAGTGGACTAAACTGGAAATATCTTTTAATAAACAACTTTTTTTCAATAACATTCTTCGATATTTTCTATAGTACTTTACTCTATAGTGAATTTAGAATACCGCCCGATTCCCGCTTAGCCGCACGCCACTGATAATAACGGCTATGCGGATATTTAGTCTAATTGAATGCACTAACTTTTATAAAGAATGAAATTTTCTGAGAAACTATTAATAAAAAAAAATTCCCATATGGTTCCAAGAATTTGGCGGACACAGACTTCCTGTCCAAATTTCTATATTACCTAATTTTTGTTGTTGTTGTTTCATCTAGTTTATGCCTTTGACTCTGTCCACTTCCCGTTATCCCGTGTTTCCGGTATCCCGTTACCGATTTATCCCGTTTTTTTCGTTATATCCCATTTTTTCGTTATATCCCGTTACCCCGTTTTCCCATTATCGCTTTCTCCCGTTATTCCTTTATCCCATTTTTCCGATATCGCTTTCTCCCGTTATTCCGTTTTTCCATTCGTTTTTCCCGAAAACAATAAGCCAAATCGGTCCAGCCGTTCACACGTTATGAGCTTACCAACACAGACATTAATTTTTATTATATACAGTGTGACCCATTTAAAATGGAACCACCCCTGTAAAATACGCATTTTTCAGTCATTCTCAAAAAAAAAAATTTAAATTAAGCATCAAAAACTGTATCTTGACACAAATTTTCATAACTTTAGTTTCGATTCCAAGGCACTCTATGGTTTTTTTTCTTCGTTAAAAACGGCAAAAGTTTATTAGGCAATTTTTGTTTTGAAATATGACTGCACCACTGGATTCGTAGTCGTTATAAATGAAAACCATGAAAATTTCATAAAAAAATATTGGTTAACAACGAAGTTACAACAACTTTAATTTTGGAAACAAAGTATTTGATATTAATTTTCATTTAGATTATAGACATATTTAATATCTGGCAACACTGCCGATACAAAGTAGAACACCAGTGAATTTGTACAGCGAAAATCCGAAGCTCATTCCGTTCTACAGTTATAACTCCTGAAAGTATGGTAATGTGAGCGATTTCTGGTGGAAGCGATTTTGTAATAAAAATCTAACTACGCCACTGGATTTGTGAATTATATTCCCTCAAAATCATTTATTTAAGTTAAGGTTATGAGTGTATTCGAAAATAACAGAAAATTTAAAATTCAATTTCAAGTTATGCAGTTTTCAATAGCCGATAAAAACGAAATGAACCGAATCAAGTTTTAAAGTATCGAAATTATTTATTCAATAATAAAACAGAAAGCAGGACAAAAAAATGTTTCTTTTTTATTCTACAAAACTCAACTGAAACAAGTTTTTAGAGAAGGTATCAATAATTTGAGGAAAGCTGAACTAATACATGGGCATAGGTATTGTACTAAATCAATAGTAGGCTGTGATTTAGTACACCACAAATCGCTCACATTACCATACTTTCAGTAGTTATAACTGTTGAACGGAATGAGCTATCGACTTCGGATTTTTGCTGTACAAATTCACTGGTGTTCTACTTTGTATCGGCAGTGTTGCCAGATTTTAAATATGTCTATAATCTAAATACAAATTATAATTAAATACTTTGTTTCCAAAATTAAAGTTGTTGTAACTTCGTTGTTAACCAATATTTTTTTATGAAATTTTGATGGTTTCCATTTATAACGATTACGAATCCAGTGGTGTAGTCAAATTTCAAAACAAAAATTGCCTAATAAACTTTTGCCGTTTTTGACAAAGAAAAAAAAACCATAGAGTGCCTTGGAAATGAAACTAAAGTTATGAAAATTTGAAATATTTTTGAGATCGACTGAAAAATGCGTATTTTACAGGGGTGGTTCCATTTTAAATGGGTCACACTGTATAAGGAGCAACAAAAACTTAGTTCGCTTACACGAGAGTATATGCGAAGTAACGAACGAAAAATAATGTGTACTACTCGTAAACATTCTCTGTCGCCGAACGGAAGATCAAAAGAAGATCACAAGAGCCGACAGTCAACGTGGGTTCAAGTGATAGCTGTCTAGTTCTACAGCAGATTCGCCTGAGCCAATCAAAACGGACCGCAATGCCAATGATAATGCTTGTAGGTTTGTCGATACGTTGAGAGGCCAAGAAAACTAATAAATCACAAGTTATATTTGTGTTTCAAGAGGTCTGAATAAATAAAAGCCAGTAGCGTCTCTGGTTTGGGATCGAAATATGTTTTAAAATATTTTTTATAGTTCTGTTGTGTTTTGTTGGAAAATATGGCTTTTTTTCGACCATAGGAAAATGAAATTATGATGATCCGATTGCCTATTAATACATACTTCCTCGCTCATGGCATATTTTTTTATTTTAACGCCTATGCTGCTCAAAGGATTCCGCTTCAAGACTGCGAAACTTGTTTTTTATGCTTCTGCAATTATAAATGTTTTAACTATACATTGATAGGTAAAAATGGTATAAAAAGTACCAGATGTAATTAGAATTGTTTTCATTAAACAAGAGTGACCCTGATTGTACTTTGGAAGGGCCTTAACTCTGAATATTTTTCAATGGCAGATTCATGTCCAGCAGTCATAATTTGCTCAAAAAATCATTAGTATCAGAGGTGCAGCCAGAATACACTAAATTTACCATTTATCGTTCGTAACTATTATTCATACTCTTCAAATTATGTTTAGGAATACTGTGAACTGTACTGACTGACTGTTAAATAAATAATTGTTGCCAATGCATTTTTATCTGTAAAAAAACTAACCTGCCCTCCAAACTCAGGAGGAATTAAACGTTCGCCGGGGGAGAGGGTAGTAATGTCGTCTACTTCAGATCCAGAATTTTCTTGGTAATTTTCCAAATCTATTTCCGGCGCACTGACATCAGATGAGGATGATTTCGTTATTTTATGAAAGTTATGATCAGATGACATTTAGATGACTGTGAATTTTGACTAAAGACACTTTCATTTTGAGTGCATGTCACATTTGTTTGAGAGTTTCTAGGGTACCGACAATACAATATGGGTCAATCTCTATCATTGTTATAGATGCCAGTATAGGAAAGAACAAAATAATAAAAAACCAAATACATGTATAGAGTGTCAAAAAATGATCAATGATACCACGAAAAATATTGAAAAAATGGTCAAACTTACATCTGTGGGAAGATCGGTGATGGGTGAAGGTGGAAGATGGCTGAATGTGGGCTGGGCCGTCGTCGTGTCTCTAAGAGCGCTCAGACTTGTGGGAGTACTGGGGAGTTGTTGTTTCTTCTTTAGGTTTTCCTATAAAAACGAAAACATTCAAACGAAAATAAACACTGATGTATAAAACCCTTTACAAAAAGCATGTTTGTTTCATCTCCTCAGCTCTCATAATCATGCGCACACTGGGCCACACAACTCAGCAAATGTAATACAGCCGAAATGACTGTATTTGGTTCCACCAAAATTTGCCGGTCAACCCCTAGCGGTTTTTTTTCACATCATCGGAGATATTGACTTTTTGTTGAATATGAATTTTTGGGAATATTTTCGATTTTGTGATGGACTAAACTCAAGTGAGTTGGAAACCCCTTAAAATATAAAAAGCAGGCAAATTCCAATGCGACTGGTGCCCCAAGAGTTCAGTACCATCAATTATTTATATTCTCAAAAGCTAAAAAATAAATGAAAATTTTCTGGTAACGTCTAAAAAAATTAGGCTAATATTTTTAAAAAAAATTTATTGGAAAATATTCAGCGATATACCAAATCCTTATTCAATTGACAATCCTTATTAAACCAACTCACTGTTCAAACATACAGGGTGTACTATTTCAACAAAAAAAAACTTGTAGGTACTACTCAGTCAAAACTATTTAGACACTGTATCATTATTTTTCTACAGAGGGTTATAATAATTAATACTGCACGGTTACCATTGCATTATTTTTAAAATTTAATATCAACTTAAGCACTGAACGTCTCAATTTTTTAAATACAGCGTATTGAAAATAGGAAAAAAAAAACGTTTTTCCTTAATATATACGAATTCAGCAGTACGCCTTTTTGTATCCTACTTTCTAAAGATATCAAAACAAAATTTGGTGGTTTGATATACAGCATACAAAGCATGGGTTTGAATTAATGCAATTTGAACACTTTTTGCTATAAGATCATAATTAAAGAATAAATAATTCGTTTATTGCATTATTTCAATTTATCAAATTCTTGTTGTCAAGTATGTTTTCAATCTATTCAAGGCACTGTAGATATAAGAACAATGACGAAAAAATCAAGCGAGTTGTCTTATATGATTAAAAAAAAAGTACATAAATGATCAATCAACCTGAATATTTCAAAATTATCAAAATATATACTTATCTATTTTATCTGAAACCAGAAGTAAAACTGTATATCAAACCCACCAAATTTTGTTTCGATAGCTCCAATAGAAAAGGATGAATAAAAATTAAGACAAGCTTTAATACAAATGCACTAAAAAGGAAAAAATTACTTATTTAATTGTGTGACCAAGGTTCTTCAGTGAATAGCAGATTCAAAAGCTTGCCGCGAATATAAAATAGGTATTCTTGCTCGGCATTCTATTCTTTTTAGTCATTCATGAAATCCGTCCTTTTATTAAAAATTTCCCCCCAAAAAACCCAATTTTAATGGAATTGGCCATAATAACAAAACACGTCGCCATCTTGGATCCGCCATCTTAAATTCATAATTTTGACAAAAAATTCGTGATTTCTGTCCCCGAAAAACCTCCACATACCAATTTTGAATAGAATCGTATCATAATCACAAAACTCGTCCGGCATTTTGGTTTTTCTCTAGCAAAAAAAAAATCATAATGCAATGTTACCGGAATTATGAACACCTGCCAACTTTCACGTTAATCGGAGAACTAGAAGTGGATCAAATTTGATTACAAACTCACAGACATCGGGACAGGTGGAACAAAATAAAAGATAGTAACAAAAAAAAATTATAAAAAACTTTTTTAATGACAAGCTTTTATTCAAATGCACTAAAAAGTGACGTAGGTTATTCCGTGAGTTTTAGATACAAAAAGCTTGTCGCGCAAAGTTTTCAGTTCGAATACAAAAGCGACAAGCTCACGGAATAACCTACGTCACACACCCAAATCAGTTATTTTTTACTTTTTAGTGCATTTGAATAAAAGCTTGTCTTCAAGTTAGTTATGAGCTATCTAGTTCTTCAATGAGCAGACCATCTAAAAATTAACTCATCCGACATCTTGGAGTTGCCATCTTCAATTTATGAATTTTAACTAAAAATCAATAGTCTTCGACTAAATTCATAATCTCCAACCTAAAAAATCCCGACACATCAATTTTGAATCGAATCGGGCCATAATTATAAAACTCGTCCGCCATCTTAAATTTGTGAATTTTAATAAAAAATTCATAATCTCCGACCCTGAAAACCCCCACATACGAATCGGACCATACCTAGATCTCGTCCGCCATCTTGGAGCAACATTTTGTTTTTTTCTATAACAAAAATTCCATGAGCCGCCATTTCAATTTAATATATTTTGACAAAAAAATCATAATCTCAGACTCCGAAAAGCCCAACATATAAATTTTGAATAGAATTTTGGAGCCGCCATCTTGAATTAATAAATTTTGACAAAAAAATCATAATCTCCGACCCCAAAACCCCCTCATACCAATTTTGAATCGAATCGGACCATAATTACAAAACTCGTCCGCCATCTCTCCATTTTGTTTTTTTTGTTTCTCTAACAAAAATTTCATAATGCATTGTCACCGGAATTATGAACACCTGCCAAATTCCAGCTCAATCGGATGTCGGCAAGTGCTCCAAAAATGGATTACACATTTTGAACCGGAAACTGACTGACATACGAACGAAGCAAGTTAAAAGCTTGTAAAAAAGGGTGCTAATAAATCCGTTGATTCCCGATTATTTGAAACTGTTTCAGATATTTTCATAAATTGCAATGTGTTAATTGGATATAAAAATATTTTTCCAGGAAAAATATTTATTTTATTTGTACCAGTTGCATCTGCGTGAACATATTATTAAATATTTTAAATGAAAAAACATATATATGCCACTGCTTTTTTTACAAAATGCGTATCATTTTCATGATTGCCCTTTATATTTCCCAGTAAAAATGTCTCTTGTCTTTTTCTTGGTAGAAAAAAAATACAGCTCTGATATCTCAAAAAACATAAATTAAAATTACTTTTGAAAAAAAAATGAAGGAATTTTAAATTTTCACCACCTGCAAGTAAAAATGTCCTTACTTTTTTAGTTCTACAAATGATTTTTGAGAAAAAAAAATAAAAATGAATTATTTCAAAAAATATAAATTACCATTATAAAAAAGAACTAACAATAACTATTGAGAATGGAAAACGAAAGAAGGCCTTTTTACTGATAGTAAAAATGTCCTTACTTTTTTCGTTCTACAAATGATTTTTGAGAAAAATAAAATAAAAATGAATTATTTCAAAAAATATAAATTACCATTATAAAAAAGAACTAACAATAACTATTGAGAATGGAAAACGAAAGAAGGCCTTTTTACTGATAGTAAAAATGTCCTTACTTTTTTAGTTCTACAAATGATTTTTGAGAAAAAAAAAATAAAAATGAATTATTTCAAAAAATATAAATTACCATTATAAAAAAGAACTAACAATAACTATTGAGAATGGAAAACGAAAGAAGGCCTTTTTACTGATAGTTCAAGCGTATTCATAAATAAATTAATCAATAATGAAATTATACTTTGAAAAAACTAAAAAAACACGCAGTATGGCAATAAGGACTAAAAAGTCGAAAATACTAAGACTAAAGTCACTGACCAATAAATTTTCTTTTATGTAAAAAAGCGTGAGGTGCTTGATATCAATTATCTTAATATAATTATGAAAAGTGAGTGAAGAGCCCCCACGCTTTTTTTACATAAAAGAAAAATTTCATTCTTATTATTTTCAACTTTTTAGTCCATATTGCTACAGAAGACTTAAAAAGACTACGGCAGAAAAACTCTTCATCCACGTGAGATGGAAGTTATTAATAACTAAATTTTGGCGAATATGCTGAGAACCAGTTCATTCGCCATATCTTTGAATTGTAAATTATGCTGAGAAGGGCCTCAGTGGATTCACCATATTTTACTAGTAGCCACTGAAGAGTCCCACTATTCACCTCCTGGCTCCATCATCAGATCATCTCCAAGATACCAAATTATAGTATTGTCATCCACATACCAAGTTTCATTTCGACACGATAATTAGAAGTAGGTTAACATTGACTTCCAAGATTTGATTATATTGTTTGTTACAAGTGAAGCTAATAAAAGCGTGTTAGAAAAGCAATGAAGTGTAATTCTTTTTGCATTAAAAAAATCATCTCATCGCGGAAAATGATTTGTTTTTATGCCCATACAGCAATCAAATAGAATACGGATAATGAATGATTCAATATTCACAGATTGTGGTACGCCTCTCAGAAATGCCGATAAGTAAAAGTAAGTACCACCAATTTTAATTGCTAATCAACACTGGCTTAGTTTCAACACTCTTGTCGTCAGGCTGGAGAACAACAATGGGAACATGGCACCCTTTCATGCATTAGCAATCACATTTCATAGTTTGTTACTTATGTATCGGTATTTTTGAAAAGAGTACTGCAATCAGTGAATAATGAATTAGTACATGTACGTAGAACTTTTCAACGATATTTTTTTTCGTGTAATTTTTAACCAATCGGAACGTTCAATTTAGTTAAGTTACCTTGTATAATTTCGATAATACCTGATTATACATAGAGTAGCTCCACCAATCGAAAATTTTACAATAATTTAATTTCCGTAGTAACCACATCGACATCAATATATAGTCTAATCAACAAGTTCAAAAACGTGAAAAATAGAGATAAAGGTCCTAAAAATATGAGCGATGGCTCATTCGATTCGGAATCACCTCTAGAAAAATGTTTTTGAAGGATTTTGGTGCAGGTTAAAAATTGCAATTGTTATTAACAAAATAAGATGAAAAAAAAATGATATTTCGTTTTTTGTTAATAACTTGAAAAATATTAACATTTAAGCAATTTTGAAAAAAGCTCGTTAAAGAGGAGGAAATTTCCAATAAAAAAGTCCCAACTCCCGGGACTCTATCTCCATTATTTATAATTTTAATTAGACGTTGAAAATAGGGCTCCGCGCGGCTGTTACAGCATGCGCGCGCCGCCGCTAAAGAGAGTTCAGCAATAAAAATAATTTTTTTATAACATAAAATGTGATTTAAAAAATTTGAAAAAATTCTAGTATCTTCTTAACACTTGGAAGAATCGAGCCCTGGAGAAAAAAAAGTTTAATAATCATTTTTCAAAAAGTTATTCAATTGTTAACTAACAAATTTTTTCCCAATCTCCATTGGCATAAACAATGGAATGAAAGGTATAAATATTTGGCCTATAAATTTTAAACTTCGTGGAGCCCTTTTGATATATGTACTTCATAAGATCCTGAGGTTAATTTTCATTAAAGTTAATTAATCTGTTAATTATGATTTTTTTTAACTATTGAAAAATTAAAAATCTAAAAAATGTTGATAAAAATTTTTTTTTCAATTAATATTTAGCTATGCCTGTTTTCACATTGAACAAAGCAGTAATTAACATAGGTTATGAATTTTTCACGTAATTTGTTTATAAAATTGTTATAAACAAATAGAGAAATTCAATATTTTTTAAAATTTTATTTTGCTATTTTGTTGTTTACAAAAAATTATGATTTAAAAAAAAAAGTTTTTCTTAATTTTAATTTTTAATTGTTTAAAAACGATTTTTTTATATTTCGATTGTTTAAATAATTAGTTAAGAAAAAATTTTTCTTTTAAAAATCAAAAAAAAATAAAAATAATTTATTTGAAAAATTATTTTTTTTTTATTTATTATAATACTTTTTAATATCATACGATACGGTAATTATAGCGCCTACTTGATTTGTCAATTAAAAAATTGATATATCTTTTAAACTATTAGAGATACGATAAAGGATATTCAGGTCTTTTTTATAAAGGATGAATTTTTCTTTCATATAAATTTTAGATCAAGTTTGTATCTATTGTTTATTAGCTATTAATGCATTTGTTTATAAAAATTCTGTATTTTTTTTTACTTTTTCGTATTTTTTGTGATCTTTAACTTGTTAAATTATGCAGATACAGCAAAAAACCTCAGAACAATTTTGTTAAGGGATAAATTGCCTAACAAATTATTAATTTATCATATTTTATTGCAAATTTTTTTTTTTTGCTCAACTATTTAAAAGTGTTTTTAAAAAAAAATTTTTTCTTAAAATTATTTTTTTTAAAAATTAAAAAAAAAATTAAAATTTTTTTTTTTTAAAAATTTTTTTAAAAACAAAAGGGCAAAAAACATTTTTAAAAAATATTGAATTTCTCTATTTGTTTATAACAATTTTATAAACAAATCACGTAAAAAATTCATAACCTATGTTAATTACTGCTATTGTTCAATGTGAAAACAGGCATAGCTAAATATTGATTGAAAAAAAAAAATTTATCAACATTTTTTAGATTTTTAATTTTTCAATAGTTATAAAAAATCATAATTGACAAATTAATTAACTTTAATGAAAATTAACCGCAGGATCTTATGAAGTACATATATCAAAAGGGCTCCACGAAGTTTGAAATTTATAGGCCAAATATTTATACCTTTTATTCCATTGTTTATGCCAATGGAGATTGGGAAAAAATTTGTTAGTTAACAATTGAATAACTTTTTGAAAAATGATGATTAAACTTTTTTTTCTTCAGGGCTCGATTCTTTCAAGTGTTAAGAAGATACTAGAATTTTTTCAAATTTTTAAAATCACATTTTATGTTATAAAAAAAATATTTTTATTGCTGAACTCTCTTTAGCGGCGGCGCGCGCATGCTGTAACAGCCGCGCGCGCATGCTGTAACAGCCGCGCGGAGCCCTATTTTCAACGTCTAATTAAAATTATAAATAATGGAGATAAGAGTCCCGGGAGTTGGGACTTTTTTATTGGAAATTTCCTCCTCTTTAACGAGCTTTGCTTTGCTTTGCTTAAATGTTAATATTTTTCAAGTTATTAACAAAAAACGAAATATCTATTTTTTTTCATCTCATTTTGTTAATAACAATTGCAATTTTTAACCTGCACCAAAATCCTTCAAAAACATTTTTCTAGAGGTGATTCCGAATCGAATGAGCCATCGCTCATATTTTTAGGACCTTTATCTCTATTTTTCACGTTTTTGAACTTGTTGATTAGACTAATACAACAATACACAAACAGGACCGTCAAATTTTGACGTTTATCAGTAATTGTTCAAAAATGAGTCGATTCGGAGATTTATCATTAAATGCAATAGACGAAAGTATACAAAATACTGAGCCTCATAATACAGTGAAAACAAAAAAGTACGTATGGAAACAATTTCTTACGTTTTGTAGTGAAAGAAACTATGTACTAAATGAATCAATTTCCACTGAAATGATAGCATCCATTTTGAAAGATTGGGCTTTCAATATGCGAAAAGGTAATGGAGAAAATTATAAAGAAAATGTGGTTAAAACGATGTGGAACGTAACGGCAAAACAAATACAAGAAAAATATATGAAGGAGTTTAATAGAGTAATTGATCTATTCTCTAGTCCCATATTTTTAGCCGCACGAAACCCACGAAATTCAAAAAGAAGGGAACTTCAAATGTTACCGGACAAGAGAACGGTTAGTGCATCAGCATTTAAAGATACCGAGTACCTAGCAATGATAGAAGCGTGGGGTGAAAATGCACCGGAAGGAATACAAATAAAAAAATTCTTAATTGCTTCTGTAGAACTTGCGTGGAGAGGAAATGAAGGAGCGTTGACCCATCATTTTCAAAAGGAAACTGGAAATGATGATACTCCAACTGGTAGAATACAATATAATCCTATTTTTACCAAAACCACACAGGGATGAGCAAAACCGTGCGCTAATAATAAATGACTTGTACCCAACCATAATGAAGTAAGTCCTTGTCCAGTGAGACTTCTAGATAAACTAATGATAAAAAGAAGCGAAAACATCAATATTAAAACAGATAGGTTATTTCTGACAGTAAGTCATAACTGGAGAAATTAAAAAACTCTTAGCTGGTACAAAAATATGCCAATTGGAGTGCATGAAATTAGTAAATGAACCAGAAAGTCTGCAGAATTGGAAAATTTCAATATGACAAACAAAACATTTTCAAATCATTCTCACCGAGCCACTGCTGTTTCACAATTGGCAAAAGCAGGTGTATCGGAACAGGAACTTATTAAAATAACAGGACATATGGTAATAGCAATTCTATCAACCCACAGTTAGATGAACAACATCATCAAAACATAATAAATAAGATGAGATCCAATTTTCAAAAGGCTACAGGTTCAAGTAATAACTAACACCTTCGGTATTTCCAGCACTTCAATGAGCAGTAGCCACGTTTCCAGCGCAGAAAATAACTCAGTTAAAAAAAAAGTAGTATATAATAATTGTAATTTTCATTGTACCAATTTGTATTTAAATTAATAAATTGTTAATATTTACTTAATTTACTCAAAAAATAATCTTATCAAATACAATACTTCAAAATAAATACGGTTATACATCTCAAACTTCCTGCAAGTTACAAATCGTGTCAGTTTGACAGAATAATCTTCCCGCTTCGCGGTAGGATTATTTAAACTGTCAAACTGACACTCTTTGTAATTATGCAACAAGTTATCGATGTATAACCATATTATTTTGAAGTACTTATAGTATTACTACTGAATATACACGCTACTTGCTATAAAACACTTAGGCATTTACCATTGTTTATACCAAATCTATCAAAATAATTCAGTCACTGTCATATGACGTCCCGGTCACTGTATTTGAAATTTGGTTTCGTGAATTTCTACAAAAATATTGACACAGAAATGTCAAAGTATACTCACCAAAATATCCATCACTACTGATTATCAACATTCTATTTGATTGGAATTTAGTAATTGTGTTTTTTTAAGGCCCCGAAAGTTCTAAAAAAAACCTAAATAGTTTTTAGAGTATTTTTGTTTGTAACTGTAATTCTATAACCCACCGTATAATAGTGATATCTAAATATAATTGACTGAGATCTACAAGAGTTTTCTTTCCCATTTTTGAAAACAATAGGGGTGTTTCTATCTTAAGCAGCACTAACTTAGCACGATAGAGAAAACTACCGATTATCGAACTGACTGATAGCGATTTTTCCTACCTTAAAACAGAGCGAACAGAGACCGTCTGTCGCCGGACTACCATAGAATCCACATCCGGAGCGACAGAGCGCCTGCATGGGATTCGATTCGCGCTCCATGGCGTCCCGCTCTGCCGTAAAAGACACCACTATACGATTTTTGGTTGGGTTCAGTTAGGCCTCCACTGAACCAATCTGATGGAAATGCCGATCGGTGTTGGTGTGGACGTACCCTGTCAAGAGAACACCATGTATCTGGATAGTCTGAAACAAAGAAAAACCATTATAGAACGAATGCTCATAAATTTCGAATAAAAATTCTATACTGTCACAATGTTAAAGTTTTTTCTATTAATAATATCAACATAACATATTTTATAACCCAAGTCTTTTTTACATCATATTCATTATTGGAACGAAGTTCCTTTACGCAGCTTGCGGTAGGTGTTGACTGGTAGAAAAAAGCGTTATGCCCCCTCCATGCGACTTTCTCTCTGTCTCTTTCTATTATACAGAGTGGCCACTTTTTTAATGGGATTGTATTTGTAACTTTTAAACCATAAGAGTTAGAAGGTCGGTCAAATAGAGAAAAAGTTGCATTCATAAAAGCATTGTCAAGCAGTTCAAACAAATCGAGATTATCAGGGCCGGTTATTGAGATATCATAAAAAAAGTAAATTCTGTCATTTTGATTTTTCTTTTTTTCCCACTTTATTTCGAATATTATCAAAAAATGTCACAGGAGTTTTTTATTCGACAGTAAATTATCCTCATTTTGACATAATCAGATTTTGTATCCAACGTTTCGTACGCTCTGGGCCACCCTCAACCTCATTTTTTTCGAAACGGGCCTGCATATTTTATGACTTTAATTAAATTGATTTTAGGGATTTTGACCCTTTCCAAATTTCTTTGGGCGGATCGTATTATTTTACCTTTATTTAAAAAAAAACTTTTTGAAATAACAAACACAGCTTACTCATCTTCAACTAAATGGAACGTAACAGAATCAAAGCAAGAAACAAGTAATAATTATTTACAAATTTCAAGAGGTGAAAAACCTAATTCATAATAATTAAACGAAACTATCATTTAATGAAAGAAAAATCAAATGATTATTCGAAAGTAAATGATGAACATTAATGAAGTAAGTGTTCGAAATCTCCACCATTTTGTAAAATGCACTTTGCGGTTCTGGAACCCATACTTCTTATACATTTGCTTATTTCGTCTCCTTGAATACCTTCCAATACATTCTCAATCTTCTCGCGAAGAATCTCTATTGTCGGGTTCGTAGTATCATAAATTTTATTTTGAGATATCCCCACAAATAAAAATCCAGCGGATTCAAATCCGGAGATCTGGCAGGCCATGCTACTGGACCTCTTGTTCCAATCCATGAATCGGGAAAAGTTCGATTTAGATAGTCTGTGACTATTCTAGAGTTGTGTGGACCACATCCGTCTTGTTGGAACCATGGACTATTACGCCGATACCGTATAGGAAGATCATCCAACATTTCTTCTATAATTTCTACATATTTTGCTCCGGTTAGGTTGCCGTCAATAAAATAGGGTCCCAGTAATTTATTATTCAACAAACCGCACCATATGTTCAAAGAAAAACGATATTGATGTCTAACTTCATGAATTAAGTGAGGATTTTCTGTGGCATAAAAATGTTTGTTCCTTCGATTGAACATGCCAGAATTTGTGAATGTCGTTTTGTCTCCCCAAATGATATTGTGCGCAAAATTGTTGTTATTCCGCACCTTCCGTTGAAACCAATTACAGAATTGCAACCTTCTCTCAGGATCATTGCGATATAGTTTTTGCATGGCTTGGTATTTATAGTCATGGTATCCGTGTCTCTTGAGTATTTTATTAACAGCACTTTTTGATAAATTGCATTCAGTGGCCATAGTTCTCGATCCTATTCCTGGATTCATTCAAATTTGGGCCAGAACATTGATAACATTGATGTCATTGATAGGCTCGTTTCGTCGTACATAAGGACCTCTAGGTTTGATGAATGAATTATGTGCAAGTAACGTTGTAGATAAACGTCGAAACATTTTAATATTTGGTGTTGTTATTTCAGGATATAATTCACCATACCTTTATTGTGCTTTGAACGAATTTCTATCTAGTTTTATGTACACTCCGTACATATCTCTCTTCTCTTCATTTGTGTATCTTACCATATCGAATAAATTGAATTGAAATTACTCAGAAAAGTATTTAATGACGAGTTCTTGTGACACAATAATAAACGAAGTGACAAATAATATGACATTTCTTGTTATGTTCTTTTTTATCCACGGCCTACTACTTGAAAATAATACATTCAATAAACCTAAAGTTGTGTGTATGTAAGAAAAAACAAGTCTATCAACGATGTCAATGTTCTGACCCAAATTCAATTGAACCCAGAAAAAAAATCGAGAACTGTGGCCAGTGAATGCAATTTATCAAAAACTACTGTTAATAAAATAGTCAAGAGACGCGAATACAATGATTTTAAATTTGAATACCAAGCCTTGCAAACTTATATCGTAATGATCTCGAAATAAAGTTCGATTCTGTAATTTGTTTCAACGGAACAAATGACAAATCCAACAATAATGATTCCTCGCGAGAAGATTGAGAATGTATTGGAAGGTATTCAAGGAGACGAAATAAGCAAATGTATAAGAAGTATGGGTTCCAGAACCGCAAAGTGCATTTTACAAAATAGTGGACATTTCGAACACTTACTCCATTAATGTTCATCATTTACTTTCGAATAATCATTTGATTTTTCTTTCATTAAATGATAGTTTCGTTTAATTATTATGAATTAGGTTTTTCACCTCTTGAAATTTGTAAATAATTATTACTTGTTTCTTGCTTTGATTCTGTTACGTTCCATTCAGTTGAAGATCCGACCCAAAGAAATTTGGATAAGGGTCAAAATCACCTGAAAATCAACTTTGAATGACATTGTATGATATATCGTTGAATTTAGCGTTAAAAGTTATTTCGAAAAGTGTCATAAAATATGCAGGTCCGTATTGAAAAAAATGAGGTTGAGGGTGGCCCAGAGCGTACGAAACGTTGGATACAAAATCTGATTATGTCAAAATGAGGATAATTTACTGTCGAATAAAAAACTCCTGTGACATTTTTCTATAATATTCGAAATAAAGTGGGAAAAAAGAGAAATCAAAATGACAGAATTTACTTTTTTTATGATATCTCAATAACCGGCCCTGATAATCTCGATTTGTTTGAACTGCTTGACAATGCTTCTATGAATGCAACTTTTTCTCCATATGACCGACCTTCTAACTCTTATGGTTTAAAAGTTACCAATACAATCCCATTAAAAAAGTGGCCACTCTGTATACGAGTATGTGTGACAACTACATTTGGTCCTGTTAGAATTAAATGTGTACGCATTCAATTCCTATATAGGGAAATAGGAATTGATGGAATAAGGGATTTTGTACTCACTACATATAGTGATGTGATATTTAAATTCAAATATACCTTTTTCAGCATGTTAGGAGTGAGTTTTTCAAATGAGGCAATGAATAATTTATTTGTGTCACTTTGTAGTTGGTAGAGCGCTTCAATGTGCTCCGCGAATTTCGTGAAATTCAGTAGTTTAAAGTGCTGTATACACCCTAAAAGGTTGAAAAAGTGAATTATAAACTCCTTCGTTAACTTAAAAACAATAAAACAGTGTGCTGAAAGTGATCCATATGCCTAAAAAGAGTAAAAATTGGGTTTTCAACTCGATATCTGGCCATTGGAAAACTGCAGGCAATCGTGGCCCTTAATAGCCGCCGAGTAAGGTAATTTCGACCGTATTGGTTCGCCAGAGTGAAAAAGTGAGGTTAGGATTTCAAAACTCACGAAAGTGAAAACAATTTCGCTTATAAAAAGTGAAAGAACACAAACAACCACAGCTGAATTGCCCCAATGGAGGTGCAGATCGCAACAAAAGCGTGGATAAATTGAAAACAAAAAGCCAGAATGAATCACCGAGTGACTAAAACCGTGAAAAAGACATTATTTCACCAAACCACCTAAACTGATAAAAACAATGTATTGGCAAAACTCACATCGGAAAACAGCGAAATCGCCAGCTGTTCGGTACTAGAAGCCGAGGAACTCCGAAAAAGATGCGATATAGTGTTATTTACGCCGAATGTATAATTTCTTTAACGCCATTATTTTTACCTCATTCCGGCAACCCTGTATTGTCCCCATGTATCGCGCACCTCAGCGGCACGAGGAGTTGAGATTGACCTAAAGCCGGGCTCAAACGACTCGTGTACTTGGCAAATACACAATTATTTGCGTACTTGGCAAGTATACGAGCTTTGCGAATTGCGATGGCAAGCAGGGCGCTCACACGACGTGTACAATTTACAAGTACGCGAGCGCGAACATTTGGCTTAAAAACCTTGACAAATGAATCAGTAATGAATAGTCGCAGTAAAAGCTAATTATTTGTGCATTTCGTTTGAGCGCCTCTACAAGTATAGACAAGTATGTACTTGGCAAGTGTACGAATAATCGTGATCCCTTCGACTCGGGCCATTTTTACCGACCACAAATGAAAAACCAACGAGTGACAAATAATTGTACAAGTAACCCACTCACACGACATGGCAAGTATACGCAAGTAACGATTATTCGCCAAGTACACGAGTCGTTTGAGCTCGGCTTAAACACATTGTCAACGTATGCAAGAAGGAAATAAACATTTTGCAAGTTCAACCAATTTATTTCTTCGTATCCACAAATAAAAGTACAAGTACGTAAAGTAGAAAACAAGTGTATCATTTTCCCCAAGTGAAGCCGAAAACCTAATAAACACCGGGTCCGAGGCGGAAAAGACCGCCCGAGCCGAGGTTAGCGCAGAGTATGAAAAAAACTGAAAAAAGTTCAAAAACGCCAAGTAAAACGGAAACCGAAAAGAAAGTGGTGAGTTTAACCCCTTAAAATGTGGGGAATGGAAAGGGGTGAGGAAAAAAACGCTAAAAAACCTCTGTCCAGAAGAAAAATGTTGTTCACCATACTTTCCAAACAACGAAAATGAAGAACAATTCAAACATTTTCAAAGAGAGAAAATAATGCAGAAAAAATGGTAGAGCTCGTCCAATATTGAAACGACCGTTTGGTAGGTAGAGAGGGGGAAAACACGAGTGGACACGATTTGCTGTGGCAGCTTATGCTACAGCGAATCTTCACCAGTGTCTTGGCATGCAGCGTTTGAAAGGTTAGGTTTGTTTGATTAATAAATAGGTAGAGCAGTTATTAAATTCATAATCTCCGACCCCGAAAACCCCCACATACCAATTTTGAATCGACTCGGACCATAATCACAAAACTCGTCCGCCAAAAACTACGTCTCGTGTATCGCCTATACCAAATAATTTGGTACGCCTATGGAATTTCTATTAATAGCCACAGTTCGGGCATCTTCGAGAAGAATTGGTTGTTAGGTGGGGGAGGGCCAAAGTGGTCGTTTCAATATTGGACGAGCTCTATGGTTTTGTTTGGTATTATGTGACGATTTCTACCAGTCAACACCTATCCGCAAGCCGCGTAAAGTAACTTCGTTCCTGACTGGGGTCCTCCGACCACACACGTTTTTTACATTTCTAGAATGTCAAATCAATTTTTGCAAGCATTTATTCAACTTCACATTTGTATGTATGTATGTTTAGTTGAAATCTTGCAAGTGAATTTTGTCCCAGTTCTAGTGGTCCGATTAACGTGAAATTTGGCAGGTGTTCATAATTCCGGGGACAGTGCAATATGGAATTTTCGCAAAAAAAAACAATATGGAGGCTCCAATATGGCGGACGAGTTTTGTGATTATGCTTCGATTCTATTAAAAATTGGTATGTGCAGGTTTTCGGGGACAGTGATCATGAATTTTTTGTCAACATTCATAAATTCAAAATGGAGGCTCCAATATGGCGACGAGTTTTGATTGCAATAAAAATTGGTATTGATGGTATTTGGGGTCGGAAATCATGATTTTTTTGTCAAAACCCACGAATTCAAGATGGCGGCTCTAAGATGGAGACGAGTTTTGTGATTATAGCCCGATGCCATTCAAAATTGGTGTGTGAGGGTTTTTGGGGTCGGACATCATTATGTTTTTGTCAAAATTCATGAATTCAAGATGGCGGCTCAAATATGGCGACGTGTTTTGCTTTTATGACCCGATTCCATTCAAAACTGGTATGTGGGTTTTTTTTGGGATCGGAGATTATAAATTTTTGTCAGAATTCATTAAGATGACAGATTTTATGAATGACTAAGAATTGAATAAAAATGATTTTAAAAAAAATAAGACAAGCTTTTATACAATGCACTAAAAAGGAAAAAATAATTTCTTTAATTGTTTGACCTAGGTTATTTTGTGAGTAGCAGATTCAAAAGCTTGCCGCGAATATAAAATAGGTATTCTTGAGCAGCAAGATTTTGCTACTCACAGAATAACCTAGGTCAATCAATTAAAGAAATTATTTTTTCCCTTCAAGTGCATTTGTATAAAAGCTCGTCTTAATTTTTTTTAATATTTTTTTTTCATGGGGACTTCATTGAAGCAGACAATTCTCCAAATATAGCTGAGCTGAACCTCAGATTTTGAAATCAGGTAAACACGGCGAAAGAAAATGTTCATTTTAAAAAATATCGCATTTCTTCATGTAACGCTGAAAAAAGTGTTCTTATGATTGAGGGCGGGTTGTAACACACCTTGGTTAACTACAGGTTTCCTCTCTTTCTAGATCATGGCAATAAAAAGAGAGAGAACCTGCAATTAGCAGAACCAAACATGACCAAAGGTGATGCAACCCGCCATAAATGAACAAAAAATCGGATTCGAAAATGTCAAAAACAAACGTGAAGGATTTGTATTCAGCAATACCGATATCAATTGAAATTACCTTCAAAATTTGAAACATGATTCTCTCACCTTTGTACTATTTCAGCCTTTTTTAGATTCACAATGTTGATAAAAAAATAATATACCGTGCATTCCTTAACTAATTTTAGAATCGGAGATTCAACTGAATTTAGACAATTCGTTTTCCTTCAATAAATTTATCATTCACTCATTGTAGATGTTAAATTAGTAATGCTTGTTGCGTACAATAAATAGTTTAAAACAACTGAAGAAGTTCAAATATTTCAACCGTAACGTCAAATCAATACGTGATATTCAGCATAAAAATGTTATCAATACTGATCGTGGGAGTGTAAACCCGTACTTTCGTTAAAACATGGTATTTATTTTGTTTACTAGGAAACGGGCGAACACGTCATTCCGATAAAGAATATGCATTGTGGGATTCCGGATGACTCATACCTGTGTCGTTGCGAATAGATGAGGATGAGTTACTGTTACTAGAAAAAAAAAGCGGTTCTCCAGAAATATGAATCACGTTCGTAGAAAACATGACCAAGAACCCTAGTTTGGAATTAATACCAACCCAAGCAAATGCCCCGGAAGGAGGATGTTTTATACTGTGTTGTACATAGCTGGTTGTTTTATTTGAGAACACCTGTTTCACAAGAATTTTTGGAAACTCTCGATATTCTCTGAATCATTCATAAACCTTGTGCAAGCTTCCTGAAAAAAAAAACGAAGTTACCGGATCTCACCTCTCGTTCTTCCGCATACCAAATCACAAAAAAATATATCTTTCCCTTTGACTAGACTAGCTTTTTCTGTTAGTGAGAGCCTATTAATTTCCAGATAGAAGGAAGGAATGTATCTTATGTAAACAGGCCACCTGCGAACTTATTCGTATAAAATCCGGTAAAAACCGGTTAAAGTGAGCGTAGCAGCGAATGATTTGTTGTCTTCATTGGCCTGCTGGTGATAGAATAAAAATATCAACAGACCGGACCCTGATTTTCCCACGAAATTTTCGTTTATTTTCCCGAAGAATCATTACTGATTAGTTGAAGAATTGTCGAAGTGATATTTTTCCTTTAGAAGCAACACCTGAATTCTGAATTCGTCAAACAAATCCAATGAATTTTAAATACAAATCATAATGAAGTTTAAAATAGAAAAGTGATTAATATATATTAGGATAAATTAATATAATGGGAATTACCAATGAAAGCCGTGTAAATGATTTCACTACACTCTTCTGGAAGGACATTTCTTTTGATATTAAACTGTAACAAGCCTGCTTCAAGGGGCCTATAGACGAAACAATTTATCGGACCCGATTATCGGGGAGCCGTGTCTACGGTTAACCCTTTTTTTTTGAGGGCCATGTCCATTAAATGTTTTCCATTTTGTTTTTATTTCCTTTCATTATTACTATTATTATAACAGCACATAAACTTTTGATGTTTCAAATATGCGGTAATTGAAACAACTTTAAAATTACCATTTTGTTCGTTACGTCAAAGCGAGATTATTTAGTTGTTACTGCTTATATTAAAACTCATTCCGAGGAAATAGGTATTTACCTACCACTTTCGCCAGACATACAGAACAAAGTTATCAACTAAATTGGTTTAATAATTAGTAAAATACATATGTACGAGATTTTATACTATTAGTGAAGGGAATACCAGACTAGTTTATTAGGCTGGTTTTTTATTAATCTAAAGTAGGTTTTTAATCCTTGAACAAGCAGTTAAATTGTTCTTAATTATGTAATCATCATTAAGTGTAAAGATACCTAATCTTTCTCGAAAATTTCCAAAAGATACCTATTGTACATAACATGAATTCATACTAATGGTTTCGTTCACATTTGACAGATGATCGACATTGGAGGTAAAACCCCAATCAGCATCAGAGTGACAGAAACTGATACTGCAACTTCGACTGGGTGGTTATTACGTAATCACCACTATATCTACCACTATACAGTGAAAATAACTAAAATTTTAGATTTGCATGGTTGCAATCACGTAATTCCCATCCATGGTAGCCACTCCACAGTTCTATAACTTGTGTCAACTGAGGTATCTGAAACATTATGGCCACTGAGCTGAATCACCTTAAAGGTTTTCAAACTTGAGAGTGGAAAATAACCGTTGCGGTAACCAACCTGTACCACTCAAATATCACTTAGAAGTCAAAACCACTTTCAATAGAGTATAATAGTTTCGTTGACGTTTTAGTAACTTCCATCAAACCTTCAATGTGGCAGGCACTTGATTGTGATATGTGGTGATGGTTGCCACGTTCTTGCTATCTCCATAATTGACTGCCCCAGTTCGCATTTAAAGTCACTACAAAGTTACAATTACCTTTAAAATTCACCATCAAGTGGATTGGTCCGCGCGATGCAAAAGTTAACCTAACTTTTCTCAAATTATTTTATTGTGACTTAAACAAAATTTGTTTTACCTGTTACGTGAAACGTGAATGATATTTATTCAAAATGAATAGGTTATGCGTTTTCAATAGACAATTTTTCTTGATATTGAAGTGACCTAGGATTGGCCGCGCGATGACGAAAACTAACCTAACTTTTCTCAAATTATTTTATTGTGGCTTACAAAAAGTTGTTTTACCTGTTAAGTGAAACCTGATTTTTTTTTTTTTTTTATGTTCTGGTTCCCACGAAAAGGGATATCCTGTAATGTTCAGAGAACATCGTGGGAACCAAGGGAAAGAAGGTAGGAGTTGGTGTTCTTCTTAAATTTCTGGAGGTTGTATGCCTCGGGGAACACCTCCCTAGGCAATGAGTTCCAAAGCCTCGCTGTTCGTTGGATGAACAAGTCTTTGGAAAGTGATGTTCTGCAGGTCTCCAAAGTGACCACGAAGGGGTGTGATGACTGAACTTGACGGGTTAGTCTCGAAGAGACTGCCAAAGCAGGAACGATTGTTGATATTTCAGAAGAGCATCGCCCATGAAAATATCTATAAAATAGAGACAAATCGCCAACTTTTCTACGGTGTTCCAGACAAGTGAGCGAGTTTGTAAGCGATGCATCACCGACGAGACGAATTGCCCTTTTTTGGACAGAATCCAATAGCCTCAGGATATGTTTAGGTGCCGCGCTCCAAATATGGGAACAGTATTCCAGGACAGGTCGGATCTGTGCCTTATAGATCATAAGCAGCTGACTGGGGGTGAAATAGCTCTTGGCACGAAACAAAAAACCAAGTTTTTGGGATGCACTTTATTGATATTTATTCAAAATTAAATGAATTATGCGTTTTCTAAAGACAATTTTCCTTGATTTTGTATAAAAATCAATATAAACAGATTGGATCTCCGACTTGTGCGCCTGCTTAATATTCATACCTTAATTGTTAATTCAGTTTGCATAAATGCCATCATTTTAATTTTTTGTTAATTGATAATGTGTTAATTGATAATTTTTGATTGGAGCTGCATAAATCCACCATATATGCTAGATGTCCTTTTAACCATTTAATGGACGTGTACCCGCAATTTCGAGGTTATAATTTTAAAGTGGCATGTTATAATAGCTGCGACGTGTTCACCACTTTCAAGTGTATAGGACCTGTTGTAATTTTTAGGATATAACTTTGAAGGGGTGAGTGGTGAGTCATGGGCCGGCAACAAGGGCGCCACTAGTGGTGGGTCGCCATTATTAGATAAATGAACGAAATTTTTAATAAAGATTTTTCGTCGTCAGTTCTGCATTAAACGTAGTAATTTATTACGTAAGTATTGGTTTCAAGTAACCAAGAATGATCAAAATTTTTTGGAAGGATTTAAGTACATAATTTCAGAGGCGAGTTATTTCCAAAATTATGTTTTCCTTAAATAAAGAGTATTCAGATGGCGCCTGCTCTCACCCATATTTCACAATAAACTTTCAATCGTTTTAATTTTATCCTGATCAGAAGTATCCAAATTCAATACACTTTGTATGTTATATATTCTCATGCTTATAGTCGATCGACTGTTAGAAATGAATCAGGCAAAATGGACGAATGAGGGATATTTATTATAAAAATATGTTGCAGGAGAGACAATAGAATGCTCAAAAGATGCCCACAATGCCAAAATAAGATCAAAACTTGCTGAATGTCCTAACGGATCCCGTTCATTTTGGTCTTTCGCCAAAGCTGTGGGAAGAAACTTCACTTCCAGCTCATTTCCTCCTCTAACCAAAGAAGATGGAACACAAGCAACGACTGCCCAGGAAAAAGCCAATATCTTTGCGCACCTATTTGCTGGAAATTCCACTCTGGATTCATCGGGAAAACAACCCCCGAACATTACACCTATTGACAGTCACATGCCCGAGATCACCTTTCGCCAACGTACTATCAGAAAGATTTTGCTGGGTCTCAACACCAACAAAGCCTGTGGATCTGACGGAATCCCGCCGATTGTTCTCAAGAAATGTGCCCCCGAACTAACACCTGTTCTTTGCAAGTTGTTCAACCACTCTTACAATTTGGGTGTATTTCCCGTCCAATTGGAAAATTGCAAGAGTACATCCAGTCCCTAAAAAAGGTACAAAGGCCCTACTTAGCAACTACAGACCTGTCGCACTGCTATCTATTATTTCAAAGGTCATGGAAAAGCCATCAACATCGAGCTCATGAAATATCTGGAAGACTCAGGAATTGTCAACGATAGGCAATATGGCTTCCGTCATCAGAGATCAACTGGTGACCTGCTCGCTTACGTCTCACATATATGGCAGCTATCTATTGAAAAGTATGGAGAAACTTTAGCTGTGGCATTAGATATCTCCAAGGCGTTCGATCGAGTTTGGCACCAGGGACTCCTCGCCAAGCTTCCGTCTTATGGCTTGCCCCCTCAGCTGTGTTCTCTGCTTGCTAGTTTTCTCTCAAACAGGTCTCTCCATGTAGTGGTCGATGGAGTTTCATCTGACACTCTACTCATAAATGCTGGTGTTCCGCAAGGATCTATTCTCGCACCAACACTATTTCTACTTCACATCAACGACCTGTTGAAAGCAACTTCATGTCCAGTACACAGCTTTGCCGATGATAGTACCCTCCATACCGCTTTCTCTTCCAGGGCCCCTATATCAGCCCGTGAAACCAGAAATGAACGAGGAAGAAATGTTAATAATATAAATATGGACTTAGCAACAATTCTCGAGTGGGGATCTAATAACTTGGTAGAATTCAATGCAAACGAAACACAAGCATGTCTTTTCTCTAGAAAAGCCGATCTCACTGTGCCTAACATAACTTTGTCAGGAGTAACCATACCACTGAAGTCATCCATATCGATGCTTGAAATTTTAAACCATACCTAAGAGCTATTTCACCCCACCCAGCTGCTTATGATCTATAAGGCACAGATCCGACCTGTCCTGGAATACTGTTCCCATATTTGGAGCGCGGCACCTAAACATATCCTGAGGCTATTGGATTCTGTCCAAAAAAGGGCAATTCGTCTCGTCGGTGATGCCTCGCTTACAAACTCGCTCACTTGTCTGGAACACCGTAGAAAAGTTGGCGATTTGTCTCTATTTTATAGATATTTTCATGGGCGATGCTCTTCTGAAATATCAACAATCGTTCCTGCTTTGGCAGTCTCTTCGAGACTAACCCGTCAAGTTCAGTCATCACACCCCTTCGTGGTCACTTTGGAGACCTGCAGAACATCACTTTCCAAAGACTCGTTCATCCAACGAACAGCGAGGCTTTGGAACTCATTGCCTAGGGAGGTGTTCCCCGAGGCATACAACCCCCAGAAATTTAAGAAGAACACCAACTCCTACCTTCTTTCCCTTGGTTCCCACGATGTTCTCTGAACATTACAGGATATCCCTTTTCGGGGGAACCAGAACATAAAAAAAAGGACAGAGATCGAGCTACATATCAATTAGACAAGCGCAGTCAGTTGTTTACGTGTCTAGTGTCGGCCACTACATGTCCACGTTTCTGCCAAGTGACCACAACGTGGTTGGAATGTGGCTATCCGAGATCCAGGAACGTAGCGGCCACCAAAAAAGTATTTTCCATTTTGGTAGCCGCCACGTAATAGAACGTATATATTACGTGGCAGTGGTTGTGGTCAAACACTTCAAAGTTTTATAGAATCGTGGCCGATCCGTCCACTAAAAATGCTACTTGGAACAACCTCACATTTCCGCTTTGTTTACTTTGTTAAAGAACGTTTATTCGAAATGTTTACGGTTTCTATTGTGTTTCGAGTGAAATATTGCGACAATGGACCTGACAAAATATTATTCCAGTTAAGATGATGTTCAGCGAGAACGGCATAAAGAGAAAATTTCAGTATTGGTCATCGATTCCTATCTTCTGAAGACTGAAGAATTATCAACAGATATTTCACTTTTTCCCAAAATAATGTACCTATCCTGATATTGTAAATTATTTAGTGGAAACTAAGAGTGCTTGCACAATGACTGAAATGAAAGCATATACAAACATGTACATATGAAACCTATTTTTCCTGCATCTATAACACATGTAATCCACCTACTGAATTCTTTTTGAAAACGGTAAAAATGTTCAACTCTCCATCATAAACAAATCGGAAGAGTGAGGTTGTTTTACCTCCAATGTCGACTATCTGTCAAATGTGCATGAAACCAATAATACCAGAATCTTCCAGATATATCAACAAAACGACAAGATTGGTTGTTCTAAAACAAGAATCGGGTCAACACAATGCAGCTTTGTGCGTGTTCAAACTCGAAAAAATCATTATTTAGTATGTTTTTATATTAGTTCAATTTTGGAAACCTTAGGAAACATCGATATTTTTAGAAAGGGCTCTTTAATTCCCAATATCACATTTCAAAGTCGTGACGATCTGCTGACAATCCTGTTTTCCCGTGTTAGTACCCATTTACCATAATTTTACTTTATGGAAGCAAATCGAGGCCCTTGACCCAGGATAAGCGAAACACTGACCAACTTTTCATTTGGCATCCCGATCGATCGCGTACCCACCACACCAGTACCACAACATTCTCCTGTGCAAACGAACCGTTCCGTTTTCGTCTCGTGGTTTCACAACAAACTACAAACTGCAACAACAACGACATCGAATCGGCGAGAACGCGAGAACGCGAAAACGAGACATAACGGCAGAATTTCCGACGAACAAGCAGAATACGGCGGCGGCGACATTGTAATGCAAATAAATGAGAGAGGAAAAAGAAAGGAGAACCGTTAGAGTCCATCGAGGAGCACGGCCTTTTACGGACAGGTACCCAATCAACCTACTTTCAGTATCACCGAGTAAAAGGATCACATTCTTGGTCGGGCGGACGATTGCCGAAAAATCACAGTTTAACAACGATGGTGTTGCACTTCATGTGTGTAATCGACTTTCTATTCGTTTTCATTGGTCGATTCTCGCCACAGAATTCATGCAACACTCGATTAACGGTTTGGAACGATACCAAAATGGAAAATAACATATTTCAACAATGAAGCTGCAAACCGATCTAGACAAAAAACTCGAATTAAAAAATGTTGAATCAAAGGCACAGCTTCAAAATTCTGCTTGGGTCGCAAAAATTCGTTCCTTTGGTAAATTCCAATTTCTGACTATTAGGGAGTATTGCAGAAGGCACTATTTAGACGGTAAACAGTTCACATCTACAGAAATATTCAGCATATCATGAAAATAGTATTTCTAATACCAATTGGACCGACATAAAAAGTTTCGAGAAGGAATTCTCTTTCCAGTTGCCGCCTTGACATAGGCGTCGGTATATTATTTTTCAGTGGTATTTTTTCAGTTACTTATTCTTACAATCATAGCAGAAAAAAACATTCAACCACATCGGCAATTGGCAGATTGACACAAATAGTGAACAAAGGCTTCGAAAAAAATGATTTCATTTATGCAAATTACCTGGACTTGACAAAGGCGTTTGATTGCCTTTCACACGATATTTTACTAAAAAAACTTCAATATTATAATGTTCACGAAAGTATCAACCTGATAAAATCCTACCTAGAAAACCGAGTCCAGTTTGCCCTTTTCCAAAATAAAAAATCTTCTCTACTCAATATACAATATGGTGTCCCTCAAGGGTCCGTTTTAGGGCCACTGCTTTTTCTAGTGTTTATAAACGACTTGCCTTATTCATCGCCACTATCAAAGTTTATACTATTTGCTGACGACAGCACGTTCATACATTCAGGAAAAAACTTAAGTATTCTGATTTCCACAGTAGAAACTGAAAAAGAACAAATAGAACGATGGTTCCAATCAAATAAACTGAAAGTCAATGAATCGAAAACAGAACATATGCTTTTCAGTCTGAGAAATACTGGCAAAATTAGATTCACATCAAAGTGTACCAAATTTTTAGGAGTTTACATTGACGAAAAACTGACCTGGCAAGAACACTGTGAATTTCTATGTAGGAGATTATCGAGCCTTACCTTCTTACTACGAATTCTTTCGAAAAACGTGAACCTGAGTACTCTACTTATAGCCTTTCACGGCCTCATTCAGTCCACCATATCCTATGCTATATTAGTATGGGGACACTCAAGCCAATGCTCTCAAATCTTCAGTATGCAGAGAAGAGCATTGAGAGTTGTTTCTGGTTTGAAATACGGAGACGACTGTAGGGACAAATTCAAACAACATAAAGTGTAAACGTTACCCTGTATATACATATTACAATGTCTATTATACATGAAAGAAAACTTAGATGAATACACAAACCACTCCCAAATTCATGACTACCCTACACGAAATCGTCAAAACATCCAAGCCAATTATTTGAGACTGTCAAAAACACGCGATGGAATCTACTATTGGGCACCCAAGCTATACAACGCCCTCCCTGCGGAAGCCAAGGAACTATAACTCCACAACTTCAAAATAAAACTTTAAATTTTTTTTAGTACATGCCATTTATGATGTCAATGAGTTTTTCAATGGTACTCTTACTTTTCAGAACAACTCAATTATACAAATTTTGACCTAATTTCAATGCCTATCAGACTTTTAATGTGCGATTTTATCTCTTTTTCTAAGCTTTACTGTACCTATATTTTATCTTTATTTTTTATTTTTGCAATTGATGTATGTACAACTTCAAATGACTTGTGTAAACACTCTTGTGTCCTGGCACCAATAAAGAATTGATTGATTGAATTGATCACCCCATGTAAAAGTAGACACATGTTATCTCAACTGAATTTTATTATTTGTTTCGAAAGGTCTCCAGAAAACCATATTGATAAAATTCCTAACCTCACCAACACACGGCACTGATTAAGGATAAAGGAATATTGTGAACTGAGGAAATCATGCGGCTTCAGATAACAGGTGTCCAATCCAACCTATATGAAGTTAGCGAGACAACTCCGAAAAAGTTGATAACTGATTATTCCATAATTTCCGCCTTTTTGTCGCTAATTAGTTGCGAAGAAAAAAAATTTGTCGCTCTTTTTTTTTTAAAATATGTATGTTTCGCTAACTTCATATGAAGTTAGCAAAACAACTTCCTTTATTTCAATTTTTTCACAGTTCCGAAGTATCCATAATTTGCCGCCTTTTCGTCGCTAATTAGTTGCGGAGAAAAAAAAATTGTCGCTCTATTTATAAAAAATATGCGATGTTTCGCTAACTTCATATGAAGTTAGCAAACAACTTCTGTAATATCTATCTTTTCTCAGTTCTGAAGTATCCATAATTTGCCGCCTTTTTGTCGCTAATTAGTTGCGGAGAAAAAAAAATTGTCGCTCTTTTTTTAAATAAAAATTTGCTATGTTTGGCTAACTTCATATGAGGTTAGCAAAACAACTTCCGTAATTTCTATCTGTTCTCAGTTCTTCCTCCCAACCAATCACTTATTTTTTCTGTTTGTTACCATATTTTCAATCGTTAAAGCATATAAATGTCTTCAAAAATGAGAATATCAAAATTGCCCAACGCATCGTCACTATCTACTACTAATAGTCTCCCCTCTGAAACTTACCAATTGAAACCTTGGAAAAGGATGGAAAAATCAAATGTCGTTTACCAAATTCCCTGTCAGACTTGTGACAAAGCATATATTGGACAAACATCAAGAACTTTGTCTGGACGCCTAACGTCCCATAAAAGTGATAGCAATACAAAGAAATTAACTTTGGCACTGGCTGAGAATGTCATCTCCAGTGAGCACATTTTGTATTACAACCATTTTGAAGTACTTTGCACAGACATTAACTTACATAAATGGTTATTTAAAGAAATGTTTTTCATCAAGAATGATACCAACAGTATAAACAAAAATACAGACCTGGATAATTTGAGCAATATTTACAATAACATTTTGAAATTAAAACTTTTTCCCCAAAATTCCCACAATATGAACAAAACTCAACATAATCAAAGTTTCAAATTTCCCACTAATTATCAGGTTGGTCATAAATATCCATACAATAGGGTATTCGTGAAAATGACGAATACTTTTCGAACTCAAGGGGAATTTTTACGTGGTTGCGATATTCAGTTTCTGAATCTTTGTAACTTCCATTTCAACAGACAAGAAAAACTTATCATAACATGGTGAAATAATTCAAATTAAATAAATGAAAACGCATATCAGATGCCCAAATTTTCGACAACTGAAAAATATGAATAACCAATCGCCGACATATATGAGGACCAATTGTCGACACTGTGAGAAATCAAAAACGGGCATCAATGCTATGTTTATATTTATATCTATCGTGACTGAAAAGTATGAAAAAGTTATGCTCATATCTATAATGGGTAAAACTCGACAAAACATAAATTATTGAATAAATTTAAAAAAAAATTGCTACATAATCAATTTCTAGGAACCACTTTTCCCATTTCGAATACTTCATATACCCCACACAATAATTCTTCTCCCTGTTTCAGTATGGTTTCGAGACATTTTTTTTCATTTGATACCCATATTGAGGGGATTGAAAAACAAAGAAATCTGCCATTTTGTGGTGGCGACCATCTTCGATTTGAAATGTTTTCACGGAGTACTATCTTTGTGCTGGTTCAGTCCTTTCATTTGATACCCATATTGAGGGAGTTGAACAAAATATGTCATCCGCCATTTTGTGGCGACGGCCATCTTGGATTTACAATGATACTGAATATACATAATTGTATTGTCATCAGAACTAAAGGTGTGTACCAATTTCAGATTAATAGCTCAACAGGAAAGGAATACAATTTCAATTACTAGATTCAACCCACACAAATAAACAAGACTGTAAGCTGAATAAGACCGTTTAAAATAATAAAAAAAGACGGAAGTTGTCCCGCTAACTTCATATAAGGTTATAAAAAAAGATTCTAAAAATTTTAAGAAAAAGATAGTTTGCCAACTCGTAAAATTACAAAAAAAACCGGCAGATTCTGGATACTTCAGAACTGAGAAGAGATAGATATTACAGAAGTTGTTTCGCTAACTTCATATGAAGTTAGCGAAACATCGCATATTTTTTTTATAAATAGAGCGACAATTTTTTTTTCTTCGCAACTAATTAGCGACAAAAAGGCGGCAAATTATGGAATAATCTGTTATCATCTTTTTCGGAGTTGTCTCGCTAACTTCATATAGGTTCCAATCCAGCTAGCCGAGCTGTATTCCTCAAATATATTTGATAGCGCCTTTACTAATAATCTGGGCAACTAGGGTCACACGACAGAACTTTTTTATGATTGTACCAGGAACGCTTTGAAGGTAAAAACCACTGGTAGTATATAAATTTCCCATTTGTCGGGCAGTGCATATGAACACTCCTCGTAGTGCTCTCATTTTTATTGCCGTTCCAATTGGGATTAGAATAACTATAGGTGCGTCTATACGTTGAGACTAATAAATCACCAGTTTCAGGGGGTCCGAGTAAATGAAAGCCAGTAGCGTCTCTGGTCTGGAATCGAAATAGGTTTTAAAATATTTTAGTTTTGTTGGAAAATATGGCTTTTTTCGGCCATAGAAAAATGAAATTATGATGATCCGATTGCCTATTAATACATACTTCCTCGCTTATGGCATATTTTTTTATTACAACGTATCTTTAAATTATTTAAATAAAATTAGTTTATATCAGCCTCTGCTGCTCAAAGGATTTCGCCTCAAGACTGGAATAGTATATTGTTTAACAAGCACGGAATGATACTCATTTCCCACGAGTATGATGTTTGCAGCATGAGCCGTAGGCGAGTGCTGCAAATCATACGAGTGGGAAATGAACATTCCGTGTGAGTTATACACTATACTTTTTCTACGGCTTCAACATAAAATAGCGAAATTAATTTGCAACAGAAACTTGAACTTCAATTGATCAAAGTATGCAAGTAATACATTTTCTGAAGTTGACGAGGTGACCTTTCCCTTTTGCCAATATGCGAAGGATTTGTGGGCTTTTCCATATTTCTCTTTCGATTCTTCCGGAATCAAGTTTATACATGCCTAATTTGCGGCTGCAATTATGTCTGGAGGAGGTAGTTCGTCAATTTCACTGCTCATCATACCTTTAAACTTTGACAAGTTTTGATGAAACTGAATTGACAGATGTCTTAAGTTCTCCTTGCTATCCATGGGAGACGTGATTTAATGACCAACAATAACACAATGACTTCATTGTGTTATCAGATAAGGAAATGAAATTGAAAACATACAATGTACTTCATTGTTTAATCAAAAACAGTTTTAAAAAAGCAGTTTTGTATTATAGCCGTAGAAAAAAACTGTTTTTATGCTTCTGCAATTGTAAATGGTTTGACTATAACTAATTTTGAGTCGGAGCCAAACAAACAATCAACGAATATCATTCAATTAATTACATTAAAGAAATAATCCTGCTACCCTCATTTTACCCTTTATGTAATTAATTTCTTGTTTGTTTGGCGCCGACTCAAAATTAGTTTAGGAGCTTAGTTATTAAGTTAAGGTCTATTACATGTTTGGCTTTTCAGTTTCTTTCACTGTCGTTTGTTATTGTTGAAAAGTTTTTATTATATTTCCTGGAGCCCGTAAAAAAATCGAGCTTTGGCAACATCGCATTTACATGAGTACATCCGCTTTAAGCATTTTTCATAGATAGGCGAAGCGAAACATTTGTGGCACAACTTTTGAATTTTGATGTTTTTTAACGAAAAATATGTTTTTGTAATATATGTTTATCTTTCAGTAGCAGTTAAATATTTGTTTTTGCAGTCTAAATAACACGAACAACAGTCATATTTGGTTAATCGACAATGTTCTGGTAAATTTTCGGCAGCAAAAAAGAATATTCAATTTAATTCCTACATTACAAAAATAGAATTTCAAACTTATTCATCGTTTTGTTTTTTTGCTTCAAAGAATTCAAAATTCGCACGAAAAGTGCGTTTTGGCAATTCGAAAAATCGTTTAGTTGAGTTTAGCCTGAAATAAAAAAATATTCAACTGACATACAGTGTGCGTTGCTAAAAATGTTTTTTTCGAATTAAGTATTCATCGTTTATAAAAAAAAAATGCTTCTCAAAATGAGAAAGTTGTACGACAAATATATTACGTCTATCCATAAAAAATGCATGAATCAAATGTGCTTTATATAAATGCGGTAATGCCAAGAACTCGGATTTTTTACAGAAACCAAGGAAATATGAAAAAATAATTCTAAATGGATTTCGACAAATTTCAATAACAATATTTTTGATATGACTTTTACTGTAGTGGCGGCAATGCTGACTTGATATCAAATTAGCACAGCCATCTACAATAAACATAAAAGCGCACTTCTTTGTAGTTACAATTATTGTTGGTTTGGTTGACATTGCTAACTTTCTAGGGGTTTTGTATGATACGATCATTTAAGAATCAATTTCCAAATCAATGTTTTTTTTTATGGTGAAATAAATCGATTAACCAATTAAATTATTTATTCAGCAAGTGCCTGTATTATTACCAATGGATTTCCCAAGGTATGTCGAGGGCCCACATAAAAACCATAATAAAGCGACCTCATTGTTTAATAATTGTTCTTCTTCAAAGATTGCTCAACAGCCACGAAAAAATTTGCTAGAAACCTCGCCTAAATTGTTAAACTAACAATAAAAGATCTCAATCTGAAATTCTCATTGCCGTTTCGTTTACCACGACCTTGAAACGTCGGTTTATGGTATAAATTAACGAAGCCTTTAACACGGGAGGTATTTATTGAAGGTTTTCCGGGAACTAGATATTCCAATTTTTTTATCATAATACTTATGGTAAATTTTGAATGTTAAATAACCTTGTTTTCTTCATAAAAGTCCACGATTTTTTGTCCCGAGTCCCAAGTTTTGGCAAATCTTTAGGGAAATGGTTTTGTAGCCGGGCTATAAACCGGGTGACCACGAGGTGAGGTACGCCCCCCAATTTTTCTATAGTTTTAAAGATACAGGTTTCAAATTTGGTACGTCGATATATTACTCAAATACGCATATTTTGACTCCATTACCGAAAATTCACCACTTTTTTTCAAATGACACCCTGTACAATTTTTTTCATTATCCAGAAGAACACGCAATTTGTGATAACACTGTTCTTCAAAATTGAAAATCGGTTGAAAACTGGCGAAGATACAGTTGATTGTTCAATACAAAGGTGGCTATGAACATCAAACTGAAACCATCACAACCGACGAACGGCGTCAGCATTTACGAGAGGAAGGTTCGAGGTAAGATACAGCTGAAAATTTTCTCATGTAATTTCAGCAACCATATTTTCCAACAATATTCAAAAATGTATGTTGCCATTTGAGAAATGGCAGTTGTGAGCATTTCTTTATGGGTACTACTCCGTTTTGAGAAAATTTTTGATAATTGTTGGAAAATATGGTTGCTCAATTTTCAGCTGCATCTTACCTCGAACCTTCCTCTCGTAAATGCTGACGCCGTTCGTCGGTTGTGATGATTTGAGTTTGATGTTCAGGGCCAACTTTGTTCGATTGAACAATCAACTGTATCTTCGCCATTTTTCAACCGATTTTCAATTTTGCAGAACAGTGTTATCACAAATTGCGTGTTCTTCGGATAATGAAAAAAATTGTACAGGGTGTCATAAAAAAAAGTTTGGGGTCACTTCCGGTTAAACCGGAAGTGGTGAATTTCTGGTAATGAAGTCAAAATATGCGTATTTGAGTAATAATTCGACGTACCAAATTTGAAACCTGTATCTTTAAAACTATAGAAAAATTGGGGGGCGTACCTCACCTCGTGGTCACCCGGTATAAGCTGTTCACCTGTTGTTTCAGACAATATCGATTTTATTAATGAGTTTTTTCAATGGCTCTTGTCTTTTTGTGTGACAAAAGGGCTGAATCTGATTAACATAGCTACAAAACCCACATTTTGTAAAATAACTGGTGACGACAGCTTGCCCAGCTACAAAATTAGTAGAATAGCCCTGCAGAACTACTTCATTAGGTAAATATAAAGTTACACCACACATGCACTCTGAATATGAGGAAAATACTTTCCATACGTGTTTTTGCCTCCTGAACACGAATCCGGAAGAAAAATGCGACGGTCTCATACATACCGTTCCCGAGTAAGAGAACTTTAAAAAAAAAATTAACCTCATTTTCGAGCACCGTTTTCTCGCACAAAACTCACTCAAAATGCCTCCTTCTTTTACCAGCATAAACAATACACCCTAAATCACTTATTTTCGGCACAACTTTGCACAAAATTCGTCGCTTTTATCGAAAAAATCCTCCTTCTTACACAGTTCCAAATAAATCAATTTCAGACTTTGACACATGAAATTTAGTAACTTTGCCTTATTTTTCATGTTGGTAATAAATGAATCACCTTCCACAACAATTGCACACATAAATGAAGGGGAAATTATTGCTCACATTTGAATTCGAAAAGTTGGCGGTGATTCATTTAACACCAACATGAAAGATTTTAACTGTGTAAGAAGGAAGATTTTTTCGATAAAAACGACGATATTTTGTGCAGAGTTGTGCCGAAAATAAGTGATTTAGGGTGTATTGTTTATGCTGGTAAAAAGAAGGAGGCATTTTGAGTGAGTTTTGTGCGATAAAACGGTGCTTGAAAATGAGGTTAATTTTTTTTTAAAGTTCTCTAATTCGGGAACGGTATGAGACCGCCGAATTTTTCTTCCGGATTCGTGTTCAGGAGGCAAAAACACGTAAGAAAAGTATTTTCCCCATATTCAGAGTGCATGTGTGGTTAACTTTATATTTACCACTTCATTATCATACCCTAGCAAACACAGGCCTATTAACAGGTGATCATTCGAAGAAGAGAGAAGTCTATCCTCTATTTTTGGTCTTTTAAATACCTGTGTTTGTTTTTCAAAATAAAAACAACTCGAGTAACCAAAAACAACTGCGTAGAATATTCGTTGTCTAAATTAAAAATGGGGTCTATACTTCGATGAAATTGACGGCCTTTTCGTAAAAACACATAGATGTTAATTTCTTCAATATCAAGATCTAACACGAAAATCGCGTAAGAATGTACCTAGATTTATTCTGCCTTGTTTAAAAGAATTAAAATATAGTTTTCTTTGTACAATAATACGCAGTCGATGTTAACATCAACTGCTTTGTTTTTCCACGTGACCTTTGCCCAGAACTCGACGACTGTCGCCAAAAGCAACAAGGCTATGTTTCTCGAAATCCTAGAGACGATAAAAAGAAATGGTAATGCCATGTGTCGCGCCTGGAGTACTCCAAAAGGATGAATAATTGCTAGTCATGGCATTTCCGCCGAATTGTGACGACACAGCACTACATTGCAGCTGAATCGTATACGTCACGGAACACGCACACGACGTAAGGCCACAAGTCCAAGACAATGAAATACCTCGGTGACAGAAAAACAACCCCCACAAAACACAAAGGACCGCACCACCAATTCGAAAATATGAGGCGCACAAACTATCACAAAATGAAATTTTAGACACGTTGTGAAACGCTCACTCACCTTGGAATACTTAAAATCGAAGACAAAGCCAACTGGGACACTTCACGCTCATTTTCTAGACCGCCCGCAATGTCTGTATAGCAAAAAACGCACTTCCTGCTCCACCACAGCCCTATTCTCTCACTGATACTATTCGAATCTGCTCGAAATATGTCCGAGTAGGTTTACTTCAGCGCCATTGACACATAGCACTTCACTCGTTTCCACAGCCTTCTCAATCGTCGAGCTAAACGTGAGATCGCATCAGCGGAAAATGCGACACAAACCGTCTCCAACACAAGGAACAAATTAGAAAAATAACAAAAAAGAACAGACTGGGCCTCACGGATAGTGCGAACACCTAATTCCTCTGCGGAAGAGAATCTAAATCCGACTGAACGAAATCGAGCAGAGAACGACGAAAGCGACCCGATTCGTCCACGATCGCCTTCCGAGTAGAAGAAGACAGCGCGTATCTGTACACGTGTAGGACAAAGAAGATACCCCGAAAAACCGTACAGTAAGCATCATGGCGGACATACTTGGAAAGTTGCCTTGTAACTGTTGTAGGCAGAGAGAGGGGCGTACATTTTCTTTTATGACGAAATGTTTCGTGGTGGTTTTTTGCGATTCTTTGAATTCGTACAAAGACTTTTGTTATCTTGACTTGACGCAGCAACAATTTAAATCTCAATAGAGATTCGGGTAAACAAGTGCTCGGTTGAGTTTTGATTCAATTATTAACCCTGAAATATTTCGCAATAGCTAAACGTGAATATATTTCAATATTTGTAGAGTTCTGTTTCATAAAAAATATCGTCGATGCTCGTCATCTTTTTTCTACGTGATTTCAAAATACGCAAAAGCAAGCAAGGTTATCAACACTTAACGACGTATGTATTTTGAAATTGAAATAGGTTCGTTTGTTTTTAGTATCATCGAAGATTTGAAAATGAGTTTCTAGTTGTTGATCAGTGAGTACTTCTATTAACAAATCAACGGTACAGAGATGCCGTACAGACACTTTTCTTGGCATACAAAGTTGAAAACTCGTAAAAACATGAAAATGGGCCACTCAAAATTAGTAACTTACATTAGTTTAGGAGCTTAGATATTAAGATTAGGATGGGTATTTTTTGCTTTTCAGTTTCTTTTTTCGTCGGTGTGATTTTTTGTTAAAAAGTTTTCATTTCTTAATTTTTTTTGTGGCAAAAATCTACTAATTACTACTTACTCAATCAACAATTAGGGTATCCATTATGTTTTAGTGTTTTCAGAACTACATATGTATGCCAAGTTTCAAGAAAATCTGTTCTCACGTGGAAAATCAATCATCCCCCATGTTTCTACCCTTAGGGGCGGATAATTTAAATTCAAATATGACTTTGATAACTTTTAACGGGCCAAAATTCTGAGGGTGAACGAACAATATCCTCCATTTTGCTACCCTTAGGGGTGTCATTTTTTTTTAAATTTCAAATGGGACCAACTGCGAAGTACACCCTATCCAATGAAAACAGAATCATTGAAATCGGACTGCTCTGTGAAAAGTTATGGCTGGTCATACATAAAACCCTAAATTGGTTTTCAGTTGAAAATAGATTGTATTATCTCACTATGATTTTTATATACAAAATAATAAACCACCTGGCACCTGATTACTTTCAGAAGTACATAACTTATAATAAGGATATTCATAATTATAATACACGTTGCAAAAATGACTTCTATGTTCCTAGCACGTCTTACCGTAGTACAATGAATTCACTATTTTTCAAAGGATTCTTGGAGTTCAATAAATTACCAGAGTATGTTAAGGCATCTGTTTCACTGATCCAGTTCAAATCTGACTTGAAAGAATACATCCAAAATAAGTAATTTTGTATTTTAATGATTGATATTAAACAATTTACTATATATTTCATATGAATTTTAAAACATAGCTGTTTCTACTATTCTTTTTTGGATGTAGGTGTATATGTGAGTATATGGGTGGATGTATGTGGGTGTGTATTATATATGTACGTATTCATGTGTATATGATATGATACATATTTATTAAATAGATTTGTTGCAATTTTATGTTTCCTTATTAGGATTATACTAATCTTTTTATTCCATATGTCTGTACTATATTTCCATTTATTATGATCCTGCAATTTTTTCACTCTATTTTTGTCTGAATGATATTTTTTATTCTATTTGTATTTTTAATTTTTATTCTATTTATATTTTTTTATTCTATTTGTATTTTTTATTCTATATGTATTTTTTATTCTATATGTATTTTGTATTTTTATTATTCTATTTGTATTTTTAATTTTTAATATTTTACTCGCAATTGTTGTTTGATGTTATAATAAGCATTTTATTCGTATTTTTATTGTTTTCTCATATGTATATTAGGGTTTCTAATTAAATAAAGATCTATCTATCTATCTAAAAAAATAAAAATAAAATAAACGCGTCGACTAGAGAACTTGATTTCGTCGTTTAAAAAACTGGAATGCGCCGCAAAAGTTCTGACTGGAAATACATCAACATCATCAAGTAGTAGAAACCCAATGTGTAAAAATACTATAACAGTTAAATGAAACGATTGTAAATGAAACAATTTCATTAAATATTCCTGACTCATCAGCAAAGACAGTTGATTATTCTACTGGGTCAAGAATTTTAATAGGCAATCAATTGTACTTTCTCAATATCCCTTTTGCAAAATGAACCCTGTGAAAAGTTGAGTAGATAAGAAACAGTATAAAAATTGGCTGTTCTCTTTTTTTGACAGTTGAGGAAAAAATATTGTATGCAACACGAGAGTAAATTGTTTTTTTATCGTAGGAATTTCCTACTGGTAAAAAAAGTACCACTTTACACACTTGTTACATAAATAAGTATTAACAATAGTGTTAAAAGTTATTTTGATACATTATTTGAAGACGTCACTTTTTAATTCACATATTTATGAACTAAAAATGGCATTTTTAATTGCAGTTGTACACAAAAAAACTATTTTCCAATATTCTATCAAGAGATGGATGACTGGTGACACTAGTTGCATATTTTTCATCCCCTCGTTCAGGTACCTCAACCCTCACATTTCCGAACAAAGCATGCAATTGTTATTATAGTTCAAAAGATTTGGGTGTTCGTTACACAATGGTGAAAGTCAAAAATCACATCATTATAGTATTTATTCGGTATTCAACAAATTTTCAATCACAAGGTGAAATATTATCCCTTGGTTCAAACCTAAAAAAAAAAAGTTTTACCGAAAATTATGTTTGTAGCAAAAAAAAATTTGTTATTATTCAAACCCTTAATATGAAAATGAAAATAATTTCGAGCAGTTATCCTACATGAGTCAGTTACATATGGAAATAATGCTTAAATGGGTTGTTTCTATTTATTATAATGAGGTAAAATTTGTCTGTTTGTTTGAATGTAGGGCAAAATCTCTGGAACTGCCGAACCGATTTAAAAGTTGTTCTCACTAATAAAAAGCTAAACTATCCCTGAGTAATATAAGCTATTCATTTTGATAAAAAGTTTTCAGATCGAAATCCCTATATTTTTAAATTAAGTTGATAGAAAAAGCGCTGCTTGGCTCCTTTATCGGCGAGCGCTAAGCAAATAGTTGGATGTACGTGAAAATACCGGCAACGGGGCTAGATTTCAGGGTTTTTGAACATTCAACCCTAGAGGGGGAAAATGGGGGTTGAAAGTTTGTATAGGAGGACCGTTAGTTAGGGTCATAAAAATTAGTTTTTGAGGTCTTTGTTACAAATAAAAAAATACGTGTTTCAGTTGGGGGTAAAAAAAAATGGGGGCTGAAAGTTTGTATGGGGGTTCCGTTAGTTTTAAAGTTAGTCATGGAAATTGCTATTTAGGCTATTCTCCTCAAATAAACACGTATTTCAGATTTGACCCTATTTGAAGATTTGATCCTAAAGGTGGTAAAATATGGGGTTGAAAGTTGTACTCCTAGTACCGTTAGTTTTGAAGTTAGGTTAATAAAATTGGTATTTGGGGTCTTTGATACAAATAAAGAAATACATGTTTCAGTGTTTTTGGAAATTCAACCCCTAAAGGAGTGAAATGGCGGTGAAACTTTGTATGGAGGTTCCTTTAATTTTGAAGTGAGAGTTGGTCTCTTGTCAAATAAATAAACACGTATTTCAGGGTTTTTCAAAATTTAACCCTAAAGGGGGTAAAATGAGGGGTTGAAAGTTTGTATAGAAGTACCGTTAGTTTTGAAGTTAACGTCATGGAAAAAAGCGTATAAAATTATGACCTCGAAATAAGCTGGTATATTTATTATTTTCTGTATACAGTCCGTATTTTTTATGTATTTGCCATCTCGAAAACGGTAAATGAAACAACGAATCGATGTTTCCAAATCGAAAACATCACGAACCGTTTTCAAAATATACGGGGAAAACCGAAATGGCCCGTTTTCTTTTTCTTTCCGCTGGCGCCTCTATTTTTAGGTTATATGGAAATGTATTCAAGAAACTTTCTTCTGTTTTGAATTTGCTTCGATATGCTGTGATTTTCAATACGACGTTAGGTTCTTCGGGGGCCACCATCAACTCGAATACGAAGCTCTATTTTTTTAAATGAATTTAAGTAGTTCTTATCTTACCGAGTTCAGGTATCTTACCTGGTTTTTGTTTCTACATTTCTGCCCATGAATTCCATCATCAAGGTCCAAATAATGAAAATCCTTCCCTCGTATTTAAAAGGGTATTTGACGTAAGTTGCGAGGATAAAATTTAAAATAAATCTACTTCGAACTTGAAATCAAATCGAGATCGAATCCAATGCGATGAAAAGGAAAAAGCAGAGGAATAACAAGGAACAACGATTGATACATTTATTTTATAAATTTTTTTATACCAAAGTGCCAAGAAGCATTTTTTTCGTGTGTCCATTCTTAGGCAATTATTTTGTCTGTGTTTGAGTCCTATACGTATTCCCAAACGAACCTATTTCAAATAAAACGGATAATTTCAAACTTCATGAAGTATGTAGTGAGCCGTGGAATAAAAGAAAGTGGATGACAGATTACAAATTAACGATTTCAAATCAGAAGGGTGGATTATTTACACGTTGAACCAAAAAGTATGGAGTTTTCTAATGATGAGAAAGTGGATAATTTGCTTTTAATAGACTACAAGTAATGTAGTCTATTAAACAGGAATGTTCATTACCACTGGCGCCAGAAGAATGCTAATTTACATAGAGCTACTAATTTTCGAAAGAGGTTCGGCATTAATGTCTGGGTTTGGGTTTTGGATACCAAAATAATTGCTCCCTACTTTTTCGATACTCCATTGATGGTGGAGTTGTATCTTGAGTTCTTGTCGGAGATTTTAGGCGATTTTTTGGAAGTTTTGCCTCTGAATGTCCTAAGGAAATATGAATATTTCCAACATGACGGAGCACCACCACCACATTGCACACGGATTTGTAAAACATTTCTCGATAGGACCATGCCAGGAAGAGGGATAGGAAACAACGGGCCTATTAAATGGCCACCGCGTTTATCCGACCTCACTCTTCTTGATTATTCGATATGGGGTTTAATCAAGGATAAAGTGTTCAGTTCAACTTTTGTGAGTGTGGAAGAGTTGAAAGCTTCAATAAGACGAGCATGCAAATGGCTATTATAACTCCCCGAATGCTTCAAAATTGCAACAAATATACCATATTCAGTGCGAAAATGTGTTTGAAGAATGGTGGGTTTGAACACACTATTAGACATTTGTAAAAAAATGTGTCCTTGAGATATCAAATTGTTGTTCTTTGTTTTTTTTTCAAGTGTTTTGTCTTAATTTCAAATAGTCTCGAAATTAATGTGTAATTCAAAGTGGAATATCGCCTTCTGTCTACGAAGGCAAGAGCAAAATCAGTAAAAAATAAATTTCATTGTTCAGATCTTGAGGATGGAATTTATGGGCAGGCAGAAATATAGGAACAAAAACCATTTAAGATACATATCTGAACTCGGTAAGATAAGAACTACTTAAATTCATAAAAATAAAAACTCTTTAACAAAAAATTAAACCGACGAAATACGGAACTAAAAAGTAAAAAATTAAATAAACCTTCTTAGTTTGTTTGAAGGTTATAGACGATGTGGTAACTTGATTACTATCGTTTCGGACGTCCATCGTGTTAATGTATTTAAAAGGTTTTCACGACGTTTCGAATGCTTGTATCTGCAATCGTCTTCAGGCGTATTCAACTGAAGACGAAAAAATAAAATATCGGAATCGGACGTCTCAGTAAAAAGTCATGCGTGGTTATACACAAAAAAAAATATACGCGTCGACTAGAGAACCTCCTCCTTTTCGGTTTCGTCGGTTAAAAATACAGGACCGTATTTGAAAAAATCGAGTTGAGGGTGGCCCTCGAAGAACGAAACGTCGCATTGAAAATCAAAGCACAGCATATCGAAGCAAATTTGAAACAGAGAAGAAAGTTTCTTGAACACATTTCCATATTCCTAAAAATAGAGGCCCAGAGCAAAGAAAGAAAACGGGCCATTTCGGTTTTCCCCGTATATTTTGAAAACGGTTCGTGATTTTTTCGGTTTGGGAACATCGTTTCATTGTTCACCAAATGGCAACTTTTGTCTAATTTAACCAACTTCGTATCATTTACCGTTTTCGAGATGCCAATAGTGGTACGACATAAAAAACACGGAGTGACAAATATGAAAAATTACCTAGGCCTACTTTCCATTTGAATTCTATTGTTACCAAATGAATTTCAATGTAAAATTTAATAACGCGCATACATTACATTTTCTTGACTTTTTGAAATATTCGAAAAAAATTTCAGAAAGAAATGGAGCACTTCTAAGATTGTATGAATAGTAACAATAAATCGGCCCATTGAATAACTTCAGGGCTCATAAAGATAGAGAAATCATTGAGCCCTTGCTTCTCTCTTCATTTACCATTGTGTAAAACAGGTAATTTATGGACGGTCGTTCTCGGGAGTATTTACTAATCCTTGTTACAGCCATTCGTTTACGAAGAAACATTTCAGGTTAATTCGATAATAATTGAATACCTGTAATGTTTCTGAATACCAGGTAGCCATGATCGTTTTTAAATTGGTTGTTTATTGCATCTTTCCTAAACTCTATCCGTTTATTACCGCAATATTTCAACGAAATACAATTGATGCTTTGTTTTTGTTATCCTAGAAAAACACATTCGAAAATATTTGTTTGTATGCTTTACGACAAACATAAATGATATCTGATTGTTGGTTGTTATTCAAAACATTTTTGTTTTTGAACAAATCAGATCCGGGAGTTGAGTCAACCATTGGAAAAATTGATGAACTTCCTCAAGAATGTTTAAAATATAATATTCAATTGACACGGCCCTGAGATTATATTTAGGATTATCATTTTTAACAAAGATAAACAAGTTGCCCAGTAACATTTCATCGCCTGATTTTCAAGGCGAATTTTTTTATTCCATCTTATCTAACAAACATCAAGGCAAACCTGACAAGAGAGATCTGAAAGGAACAGAATTCAATGTGTATTGTATTGAAACATTAATATTTTAAGAGAAATAATTATATTAAAGAAAAAACTGATACAAAAAGGTTAAAAAAGCACATATTTTTTTTCAAGTCGCGACGTTTGCCTTAAACTACTCACTTTCTTGAATATTACCAATCGTTATATTAAAAACAAACTACGTACATATTTCATCAATACAAGTAAATCTAGTGTGTATTCGATACATCTAAAGAAGTTGAATAATTTCAGAATTAATATTCACGTAGCTAAGATGTCTAAAAACCCTGCTGCTTGCACTTATACATGTAAAAAGTTTGGGCTCAACTTGGCGACACTTGGCTTACTTGATAATGGAGATTACTAGCGCTTCAGATGGCGCCAATTTCGTTTCAGTTGTAATTCAGTAAACTGTAACAACAGACCACACATGGTATATTTATTTCCTCAGCATTCTTTTTGAGGCGAACTTTTCGCGTGTTCTAATTTTAGCTTTGCTATTGGTTGAAAAGAGACATGTGTCAAACTTCATCGATAGCAATGCTAGAATTAGAAGCCTCCGAACATTGCACAAATAAAGCACCGTGTTGTGGTTTTTAACAGACGAAACCAAAAAGGAGGAGGTTCTCTAGTCGACGCCTATGTTTTTATATTTTTTTTATGTATGATTACGCATAACTTTTTACTCAGACTATAATGAAATTGTCATTAAATTATAGAAAATATACAATGCATACGATATGATGAACTATGAAAATATCATTATTAGTCAATTCGCCAAGATTTATACTTGCTTTTGGTACTGAATACAGGTGAATAATCGAATATGCGGCTTTATACTATCCACACAAAATACAAATGTGGCCCATTCTACAAAAAGTATCCTTACACTTACACACTACACTACCTGAAAATAAACAATTCCTCACGCACTAATGAACTGATGAACGAGTGATTTTTTAAAGAACAAACTCAGGAATAAGCTAAGCAATAATTCAAATCAAAGAGATGGAAAACGCATAGACCCCGACAAAGCACCAAAAATAATTTCATATAAAATACTGCAAATGTCCAAAAATTTTGTTTTGACATTAAGCGAGGATATAAACAACCATTTTTCGACGGCGCCATCTACCACAGACTATCACAGAAGAAGCTCTGAAGTAACAGGTGGTGTCCCCTCGAAAATCTAAACAATATCGAATCAGTTCAAGCTGTTTTTAGACATCTTACACGTAGCTAATTGGTATAACTATTTAGTCGGAGAGTGAGAGAAAGTTGTACTTTCCAGTCAACACGATCATTTTCGAAAAGTGCAACTAGTTGACTCAGCGTGTAAACGTAAACAACCCAATCATACACAAACGTGACGGTACGTTTGGTCGTCGAGTCAAATAATATTTTATCGTCGAATATTTTTTTAAGTAAAAGTACCTACGGGTCAACTGAATGCTCTGGATGACGGAAGCGTGAATCTCGCCACGAATTACATCATCCACGTCTCATATGGGCACAAGCCAAGTCAGCAGTTCCCAGGAAGCGGCCAACCCGAGCCTTTCAAATTCCAGGAACCGAATCAGCATTTTACTCATCCACGTTCATTTCTTGCTTTTTCTCATAGATTTAGTCTTGATATAACTCTTATTGTATTCACACCTAATTTTTGAAAAACTTGACGAAATACTCAATTTGCGCAAGAATACCTATTTTATATTCGCGGCAAGCCTTTGAATCTGCTTCTCACATAATAACCTAGGTCAAACAATTAAATATATTATTTTTCCTTTTTAGTGCTTTTGTATAAAAACTTATTTTTCATAATTTTTATTCAATTCTTTTCAGTCATTCATAAAAGCCGTCATCTTATTGAATTCCGACAAAAATTAATAATCTCCGACCTCAAAAAAAACACACATACCAATTTTTATTAGAATCGGGGTATAACCCCAAAACTCGTCGCCATATTGGAGCCGCCATCTTGAATTTATGAATTTTGACAACAAAATTCGTGATCTCGAACCATAATCACAAAACTCGTCCGCCATAATGGAGCCGCCATTTTGTTTTTTCTCTAGTAAATATTTCATAATGCATTGTCACCGGAGTTATGAACACCTGCCAAATTTCACGTTAATCGGACAACTAGAAGTTGGTCAAAATGCACTTACAAGATTTGAAGTAGCTATTTACAAATGTCAATTCAAAGACGATTGTGAAGAGAATTGCAAGGGCTTTAAAACGACACCTTACTAGACCCCCAAGGTCATTAAAATATTTCGGGGTGAATTGTACCCTCGCTTGGGGTTGAAGTGACGAAAATACCGGAAAAGAGTGTCTCCTGTAATAAAAAATTGACGGGACCGGGCGTTTGTCTAAAATGTTGACGCAGCTCCTGATAATGGATCTGTTTCGTTTTTGCTTGACCTTTTTTTGAAGTCGATTAAAAAGGATAGTAGCCGATGGTCACTAGTTTCGCAATTCCAAAGTAATGGTACGTAAAAACAAACATTATCTAAATGTATTTAGCCAGTGATAAAGAAATTAGATATAGACTAGGAGGAATCGGCGCATGAGTACCGAAAACTATTCCACCTCAATTTTTTTATGCGATCCTCTTCAAATTGCCCTACTGATGATATAAAGGCATGTTGCCATGGGGCAACCCCGTGCCATATTGTTTAAACCGAAATTGTTTAAACAATTGCAAGGAATTGTTATTTTTCAACCGGACAATTTTTTTTATATTCTTTATGGAAATACAAATTAAAAAGTTCCTATGACTTTTGACGATAAAGTTAATATTTTTAGAGATATGAATATTTAAAGGTTCGAAAAATCTCAAATTTGGGTACTTTTGACTAATAAAAAATATATTAAAAAAAAAAAATATATATAAATAATATATTTTTTTAATTCTTTATACAATAGTTAATAATATTCTTAATAGATATTTAAAAAAATTTCATTGTTTATACCGGTTTTTTATTGTTAATTTCGCGCGCTCACAAGTATGGTCGCTTACCTTTAAGTATCGCCATCTCTCTCTGACTCATGCGCTGCATCAGCCTCTCTGTGTCCTGAATTATTATTTATCATTTATCTTGAAAACTATTAACTTTATCAAGATTGTTAAAGAGAGCAATGTTATTAATAATGAAATTGTCTACAATTTGTTTTTTACAAATTTTTTTTCTGGAATCAATTTTACAAAAGTTATTTAAGCATAAATCGGAACATGTAATTAAAATTACTTTTTTATCAGTTTATTTTTTAGAGCAATGTTATTAATAATGAAATTGTTATAGATGTAGAAGTATGAAATAATGAAACAAAATTTAAAAATAAGTATTTATTATCAATATCATTTTTATATATTATATTTTTACAGTCTTCTGGATTACAACCACATAGAAGTATGCAACTAATATTTTTTTTTACAGTAACAAGCTTTGGTTGCACAGGATTTCTTACAATTACACAATTTTTTAAGATCAGTTGGAAATGGGCTTTTGTTTATAAATAAAGGTAGCAAAGTACCATTCTCTAGTTTGTATCGAAATTCGTAAAATCTAATGTTTCATATTGGGATTCAATGCATTTTTCCAAATATATGTTTGAGCAGAAGCTCTAAGTGCATTCAAATGCAAGGCATCTGATGTGCACGGAATTTTCGATAAATTAATATTAGTGCCAAATCAACGAGAAAAAATACTTTTTTTAGCTATCATCCGCTGTGTTACCTTTATTTCCCAAAATCTTTAAATACAATCTTTCTAAGCCTTTCAACTCCTTAGTACTTAAATCAAGCCATTGCCAAGAGGGACTAAAGCATCACGATTTTCTTTTACTTTTATCATCTCTAAAGCTTTTTTTTGTGCCAATTTTACTAGTCGTATCACAACCCGTAAATGCGTGTAAAGTAGGTAAAATTTCACAAACCGGGTACGACGCATACTTGTGAGCGCGCGAAATTAACAATAAAAAAACAGATATAAACAATGAATTTTTTTTAAATATCTATCAAGAATATTATTAACTATTGTATAAAGAATTTAAAAAAATATTATTTATATTTTTTTTTTATATATATTATAAGTATATATTTCATGGGTCAAAAATACCCAAATTTGAGATTTTTCGAACCTTTAAAAATTCATATCTCTAAAAATATTAACTTTATCGTGAAAAGTCATAGGACCTTTTTAATTTGTATTTCAATAAAGAATATAAAAAAAATTGTCCGGTTGAAAAATAACAATTCCTTGCAATTGTTTAAACAATTTCGGTTTAAACAATATGACATGGGGTTGCCCCATGGCAACATGCATTTATATCATCAGTAGGGCAATTTGAAGAGGATCGCATAAAAAAATTGAGGTGGAATAGTTTTCGGTACTCATGCGCCGATTCCTCCTAGTCTAATATCCGATGTCCGAGCGAAATGGATAGAATTTAGCACTAATTATATTTTGCATTTGAAGTTCACTTTTAAACAGTTTCCACTGAAAGTTTAATGGAGGGCTCTTGCAATTACATCCAATGCTTTTCCCCATTCCTGAAAATTCACCAAAATCCTTTTCTATGAATTGAGTGCGTGCTTTTTATTTAACCAAGTAGTTATTGTGAATTTAAAACGAAAACTAATATATAGGATTACAGGAAATAAGTGCACAACAAAAAATCCGAGAAAAAAATTATTAATTCGATAATACTTGTTACGTAATTAGCAAGCCGTCGACTATAAATAATAATGAAATCACGAGGTTCTACAAGCGAAAATGAACATTTAGCTTATCAATGTTGGCGTTGCCTCTCTGACGCATTTGGAACAAGCATTGTGGTAAACGCCAACGTATATCTATTAACTAATCAGATGCCAATTATGTGCGAATAGTGTTACCTCAGTCATTTGGTGCTCAAAACGGGGGTTACCTGGAAACTTTTGCGGGAATTTTGAAAATTGCTATTTCGACGTGGTCTTTCAGAATTTTCACTTTGCCACCTCGTATCTTTGTCGCTCGCGCCGTGATATTGGAAAAATGGCGACCAAAAATAGTTTTTTGACAATAGACGATCCAGACGTGGCCAGTGAAGAATTTGATAATGTGTTGCAGTCAGTGGTATCCCAATGTGTACCCTTGAAGAGAAACAGGCGCCGTACTTATCCACATTGGTATACCACGAACATAATTAATAACATTAAAATGAAATATCATCACTCTCATATGTATAAAAAAACGAAGTACTTGTTCCATCTCGAGAAATTAAAGAACCTACGTAGGACTATAAAAAAGGAAATAGCCGCGGCATATAAAACCTTTATCGGGAGGTCCGAAAACAATTTGAAATCCAACTCTAATAGTTTCTGGGCGTTTATTAATTCAAAGAAAAATAAAACTCGAATACCGGGGCAAATGATTTTCAAAGATATCACTCTTTCTACACCAAAGGAAATTGTTGACGCATTTGCTACATATTTTAGTAGTAACTATACCGCCAATGATAATAATAGTCAACATGAACTACCAGATACCCCAAAAAATTTCAATTTACCGCTAATTTTGAACAACATTAGTACTGAAGAAATTTTAAAAGCATCAAAAAAATTAAAAAACAAAATGTCTAGCGGACCTGACGGTATTCCTGCCAAAGTTGTCAAAAAGCATATAACTTACCTATGTCGACCCTTACAAATAATTTACAATAAAATGTTACATACTGACCGATTTCCTAAACTATGGAAAACCTCACGCATTTGCCCTGTTCATAAGTCAGGAAAGGCAAATGATATTACCAATTGTTCTGATATCAGTCTTCTCAAAACTTATTGAAATCATCCTGTCGGATCTAATTTATAATAAAATTTCCAGATCTCTCTCGGAATTCCAACATGGATTCATGAGAGCACGAAGCACTGTTTCGAATCTATGTACACTTACAAAAACAGGTGGAGCATTTACTATTTCAGTAAGGCTTGACAGGGTTTCCCATGAATTACTTCTGAGAAAACTAAGTTGATTCGGAATTTCTGCGAAACTCCAAAACCTTCTGAAATGTTACCTCTCGAACAGAAATGTGTTTGTTGAATATGAAGGGAAAAAAAGCTTTGAGTTTATCGCCTGTTCTGGGGTGCCGCAGGGCTCAAACCTGGGGCCACTTTTATTTCTTATGTTTGTAAACGACATTTGTGACTCCATAAAATCAAAAAAACTTCTTTTCGCAGATGATATGAAAATTTATAAAGAAATTCGAGATCCTACGGACTGTACCTCATTACAACACGACATAAATAATTTAGTTGAATGGTGTGACTCGAATAACTTACCACTGAACATTAGTAAATGCAAAATTATGACATACTCACGTAGATTTCCAATTGTCCACAATTATTTATTGAAGGATACCATCATTACGAGGGTATCTGAATGTAGGGATCTAGGAATAACGTTTGACGCGAAATTAACGTTTTCGTCACATATAGAGAATATCACAAGTAAATCAATGCGTCTTCTTGGATTTGTCATACGAAATTGCAAAGAATTCAAATCACTAGAAGCAATGAAATGCATATTTTTTGCTTTGGTGAGATCGAAATTGGAATACGGCAGCCTGATATGGAACCCGCATTATACAAAATACAGTGACAAACTAGAAAATGTTCAACGTAGATTTCTGAAATTCATGTATTTCAAAGTTCATGGTTCATATCCAGAAAGACACTGTGAGTATAATCTTCTCTTCAATGAATTCAATATGGTTTCTTTGAGAAAACGTCGTGAAATTTCCGACCTTACTTTCATTCATAAACTTATACACAGTGAAATCGATTCATCAACATTACTATCTTTATTGAACTTCAATATTCCTCGTTTAGCCTCTAGAACGAATCTTACCTTTCGTATTGATGTACCGAATTCCCAACATCATTTCTATAATTGTCTAAATCATATGTGTAGATGTCTAAACAATCTTCCCTCAGTGGATATATTCTTTTCAAATGCATCCCAATTCAAACAAATTTTATATAGGCTCATCTCGAATTGAAATATAATTTCAGAAAGTATTGTTACTTATCAGTTATTGTTAACATATAAACCTAGAATAAGTATACTGTGTTACACAAATTTTACGTTATATACTCCTATAATTGGACTCTTTTGTCTGTTGGATGTATTACTACTATAAATAAATATCTCATTTTAGACTCATTTTACGATGAAAATGTAATAAATTAAACTAGAGAAAACTTCCTACAATTTCTGTTCTAACGTTTTTTTGTTAAAATTAATAGTTTTAACGAACGAGTGCCGCAAACCAACAGACATCTACACTGTTTTGAATTGATCGATACTTGATGGAAATTGAAGTAGATTTTATGTCCTCGTACGCTGAAACTATTCATTTTACAAAAAAAAAACTTTACAACATAAATTGTAGGAAATTTTCTCTAGTTTAATTCATTACATAACTATTTTCCTCGTAAAATGAGTCGGAAATTATATATTTTCAAAAAACTGTTTTTTGGGCGCCATTTTTCCAATATGGTGGCGCGAGCGGCCAAGATACGAGGTGGCAAAGTGATAATTCGGAAAGAGCACGTCGAAATCTATAAAAATACCAATTTTCAAAACTCCCGGAAAACTTTCCAGGTAAAACTACCAAATGACTGGGGTATGTTCGTTAAAACGGACTGCAAACATTGGATCTAATACTATTATTACTGGAAGACCTTAGAAATATAATAAAATTATAGTTTAAAAAAACAAAAAAATACGCTTATATAGCAATAAAGACCAATAAGTTTGAAATATTAAGAATAAAGTCATTGACCAAAAAATTTATTATGTAAAAAAAGAGTGGGGTGCTTAACATCAGTTATCTTAATCATTATGAAAAGTAAGTGGAGAGTACTTCACGGTTTTTTTACATAAGACTTTATTCTTATTATTTTTAACTTTTTAGTCCTTATTGCTACATAAGTATTTTTTTTAGTTTTTTTACCTATAATTTTATTTTTAACTTTTTAGACCATATTACTACAGAAAAATAAGAAAAAGACTACGGGAGAAAAACTGTTCAATTCATTAATCCACATGGGATGGAAGCTTTTTCAAAATTTTGGTGCATGAGATGCATGCTGCATTTTGGTGAATCTGCGCATTCGCATCTTTGAAATGTAAATTATTATTTTACATAATTTCAAAGATTCCGTTACCTACATTCATACATACACACAGGTGAAGCTAATAAAGCGTATATAATATTCAGGGAGTTATGTAAACAGTGTCCGATATTTCACATGACGATTCCTCAGTTATTTATAAGGTGAAAAGTTCATACAAGCATGGGTCCGCAAGGCCTTCATTTTTAATATACAAAGTGTTGAAAATTTATTTTTATTTTGTTTTTTCATAAATAATTTTTAAAATAATGTCGATATTTGGACGAAAATTGGTATTTGGGAATTTTTCAATGTGAGAAATTTGATCTTTAAATAAAAATATCTCGTAAACAGCTGCTTGTAGCGACTTTTGAAAAACATACCTTTTTCACGTAAAAATGATAGATGAATCGATTTTTCTTCTAGAAAATGTGATACATACGTGCACGACAAAGTTGTGACTCCCCAAAAGAGACAAATACCTGTAGGCGGCGCCCCCTACAATTACGGGCCAACCTAAGATCAAATTTGAATTTCTCATATTAAAAAATCCCCAAATACCAATTTTCGTCCAAATATCGACATTATTTTAATGATTATTTACGAAAAACCAAAATAAAAATAAATGTTCAACACCCTGTATATAAAAAATGAAGGCCTTGTGGAGCCATGCTTATATTTACTTTTCACCTTATAAATAACTGAAGAATCGTCCTGTAAAATATCGGACACTTATTACATAAAAAAAAATAACACCCTGTATAAAAAAAAATCCTCATAAAGTTTTCCGAAATATCCAGAAAATGCCCCCGTATGTAAATTTCGTCAGGTTATGTCACTTTCACTGATGTAGATTTGAATTTTCTATGATTGTTGACTGTTCCGCGAAACTTTAAAACATGGTAAATAAAAGTAGCTACTATTACCGTTTCTAATGTGAACATATCGCATCCAAAATATTATAATTAACTACCTAAACCTGTTTTTTTCCTCATAACTTTCTATCAAATCACTATACGCAAAGAAATAATGCTCATGAGTGGGGACAAAGGCAATAAAATGAATTGCAAATTCCAACAAAGCGTCAGACAAATAAACGCAAAGTTATTTCCAAATCGTGTATGTCATCGTTATAACAAAGGTAAAACGTATCAGCCCATTCTGTTGTCTGCGACAAAGACATTCAAGTTCATTTTTGATAATCGCAATTAAAATATCGATAATCTATATTAAACTATATTCGTGTAAACAAGTATTGAAAACTAAACAGCAGCTGTGGAGTAGAGAGAATCGGAGTATCAAAAAAACGCTTGTACATGTCAAGTTCATTTTCGAGGGGAACATCGTTCACAATGGAAGTCACCTGCAATACCGCTCATCCCTTTGTGTTATGACCGCCACCCCTAAACATTTATATGGCAACATGTAGCAAGTGATACCTCATGTGGAAGGTAGTTTTCCCCCAAAAATCAAGCAAAAGACACCAGAGCAGACAATGAAACTATTGAATAATTATCATTGTCAATGAATTAAATGTTCAAACTGTCTACCACCGGTTTCCATACATTAATACAAGGTTTCAAATTACTTCCCATGTCACTTCACCGTCACAGGGTTTTCAGGAAGCGATTAGAGCCAATTGCAACAAAAACATGTAGGTATGAAAGATGTTTATTAATTTTTTGATAACGCAGGTGTTGACGTCTGATTGGACCAATGTTTCTCGATGGTAATCTGACAGGAGCATCTTATTTGGAATTACTAGATGAATTTGTCTATCCACAACTAGATGACATAATTGAAAATGACGATCGTTACCGGGAAGACTTGATATTTCAACAAGACGGGGCACCTCCACATTTTGCACCTCCACATTTTGCACATCCTGTTAGAGAATTTTTGAATAGGGTGTTTCCTGAATATTGGATTGGAAGAAGAGGTCATCTAGAGTGGCCAGCCCGATCTCCGGATTTAACCCCACTCGACTTGTTCCTGTGGAGTCACTTGAAAAACAAAATATATGCAACGGAACCTGCATCTCTGGAAGATTTGCGACATAGAATTGGTGGCGAATAACGCCAGAAATGGTACAAAATGTGAAGTCTAACAGAATTTGTATTAATGTATGGAAACTGGTGGTAGACAGTTTGAACATGTATTTCATTGACAATGATAATTATTCAACAGTTGCATTGTCAGTTCTGGTTACACCACCATTGTCTGCTCTGGTGTATATTAATTGAATAAACAAAGAGTGATTTTCCAAATTTAACTTTGCATATCTCGAAAACAAATCGACCGAATTCGTTTTTTTTATTGCATGATGTTTGGGGGAAAACTACAATTTGCCGGTCACAGCACCAAAAGAATGTTTTTGGAAAATCGATTTGAAATAGACTATAATTTGCGTATTTCATAGATACGACAAATATTACATGGAATTCAATACATGAAAACAAGTCAAAAGAAAATCATGATTGTGTAGCTGATTTGGAAATATTTTGTTATCGTCGAAAATAGTTTTTTAATCCTGTTGTTTTGAGCTCTATCCCCGCATATTTCAACGTAGAATACGAAGGATATATTATCAATTGGAAAAGATCAACGATCGCGTGTTAATAATTAAGGAAATACTCGACTATTTTTTGTACGACATTCACATTCGGATACGTCACGTTCGCTGAATCGAGTAAACTATTATTATAATCAAGGACGATTCGTGTTCCACCTTCAAGTCTGGTTATAATGGACGTCAGTCAATCAATGCAGTTGCCCGATCGCGATAAAACAAAGAACTCTCGTTGCAGAAGAGATGGAGATATTCGTACCAATAAAAAATCGCGGAGGTTGTTTGGAAATATTCACACTCAAACATACAGGGTATATCTTCATGAGTTAATGCGATCGTTATATAGAGTACTAAAAGCAGCATGATTCTGAAAATATGTAGAGACGGTGAAAGAAAGATTGAAAATCCAACTAATAGTAGTTTATGTAACAAGTACGCGAAATGAGGCTTCCGCTGACGAATCGTAATGTTACGGACGAGGCACTTCCGTTTTCTCCGGGAGTGACGTCATCTTTATTATTTTCAATAGGACACCCTTTATTTTATAAAATGTTTGGATTCCTCTCATGATTCTGATTCAAATTCATACCTTATACCCAAATTGAACCGTTTTTGAGTTGAGTTTTTCTAGAAAAAGTGACAAATGCAGCCTACCCTACAAACGCCATTTTCGTGTGAATTACAATTTTTAGTGATATGCAGTGACTGAATCATCAATATTGAAGGTTGAACTGATCACTCATCACCATTATCACATCTACTGAATATTGTATGCGCAAAAAAATGGTTCCAGAAAGTGAATGAGACACATTGAAAATCTCAATTGTTTTCAAATGGAAACCCCATTTTTCTTCCCATGATTCAATTTTATTTTGAAAATGAGTCTTAGTTCTAATTCACTTCTCTATACCAAACACCCATAATTTCGGAGATATTCCATAATATTACTTAATTCTGCAAATTAGTTTGATGATTTTTTCACTAATGACTTTGGCATCATTTTAGTACTGAAAAAATTAATTTAAATAAATTTCTAATTATATATATATATATTTATATATATTTACACGGAAAAGTCTTTCATGATTTATGACAATAGAGATCACATACTATAACTGAATATGTCGAACACTCTAAAGTATTTTTAAAAAAATTCAAAAATCGATAACAGATAAAACAAACTGGATACCAGCAATCTCAGACATTCAACAACGTTTATTCCAATCGTGAAACATGAACACGAAATAATGAAAGAATAACCATTAAATTATATTGTAAGTTTTGAATGTCTCTTTGAATTTTAATCGTATTTGATGTTATGTAAGGTATTATGTTTTACATTATTTTTAAGAATTTACCTAAACAATGTCGAAACGTCGTATCGAATAAAAATACATAGACTGATTAAGGCCCTTATTCCGAGAAAATAAACATATGTGGTAAATATATATATATATAAATATATGTTTCTTCGTAGATTTTCGCGGGTATAATGTGTTGAGATAATTTCTCGGGATTCTGCCCGCGTTCTGGTTTCTTGGTCTTCAAAAGTTCCAATTTCACGACGTTTCGGCATATTCAAATTTGTCATCTTCAGGTGATGTCTCATTCATTCGAGTTCGAAACAATTACCTGAAGAAGGCAAATGTGAATGTGCCGAAACGTCGTGAAATCGGACCTTTTGAGGACCAAGAACGCGGATAGAAATCCGATAAACTATATCTCGAATTCCCATGAATAATTTTTTAATAGAAGCTCAAGCTCATTGACAAATAAATATTTATTTGGCAATGAAAACTTGATAAAGGAAAAGAAAACTGAAAACACGATCTCATGAGCGAGCAATATTGCAAGAAATATATCAAGATATAAATCAATCAGCATTGTTCCAATAAAGTTGTTGTTTTGTCGACATATTTCGTATAGATCAGCTGTGCCGTGCGCGAATTTCAATAGAAACAGAATGCAGAAGGCCGATTCGAGGTCGTACAATCTCGACTGCCATGTATTTATTATAATGTATACGGGGCGAATATAAAAATAATGTTTAAGTCGCCTTTCGAAAATGTTCGCGAGTTTCTATTTTCGTTAGGTCAGCTGTTATTGCGATTTGTCTTTGGATTTCGTGTGGTTTATTGATGCGTAATAGGTATTTTGACTTTAACGTATAAATTTGAGGTCTGAGGTTACTGTTAACACCCTGGGATGTAAACGTCAGGAATGTCATTGAAATTCGTAGATAATGTTGCTAATGCACGACAAGATATTACGCTAAATCAATAACTTGCTTTTGTGTTTTTAAGTATGACAAATCTTGTTCATGAATATAAGAACTGCTTTCTTGGTTTCGGGTCTTACCGTCGGATGTGCACCCAACAGATGACTAGCTTTCTCAAAACTTCCTGTTTCCCTCAACCGTGCGTGAATTCTTGAAAACATTTTTGAAGTAGGAGTTGTGCGGTTCGGATAACGCTCCTGATACAAACGTCTATAATAATAATATATGCTTTATTGTCCAAAGAAAGTAATCTTATTGACAAAGTAATTTATCTAGCCTCATATGCATTTCCGTTGGCAAGTCCGTATGTAAAATTATCTGCATTGGTAAAGTTTACCATTTTTTAACAAATAATCACAATAATAATTTTAAAATTATTTAACTATGCGTCAAGATATTATTTTTGCATTGACAGCACAAAAAAAACATTGGAATAAACTTACTAGCCTACTTGATACTTTTATTTTCAAAGAGTTCGCGAGTCAATGAGAAGAAGATTGGATGCATCGAATAATTTAAATCAAAATATTACGAAAACGGTTGCTTGTAGTGACTTTTGAAAAGCATACCCTTTTCAGGGAAAAAAGATAAAGGAATCGATTTTTCTTCTAGAAAATGTGATACATACATGCACGACAAAGTTGTGACTCCCCAAAAGAGACAAATACCTGTAGGCGCCGCCCCCTACAATTAAGGGGCAAACTAAGATCAAATTTGAATTTTTCATATTAAATGATCCCCAAATACCAATTTTCGTCCAAATATCGACATTATTTTAAAAATAATTTGCGAGAAACCAAAATAAAAATAATTTTTCAACACCTTGTATATAAACTTTTCACCTTATAAATAACTGAGTAATCGTCCTGTAAAATATCGGACACTTATTACATAATAGCCTACATATGTATATAGGGTAGAAAATAATTGTAAGTAGTTTTTTAGGTGAAACAATGTTCAAAATATTTTGAGTATTTGTATTTTGTATATATACATGTGTATAGTGTAGAAAATAATTGTAAGTAGTTTTTTAGGTTAAATATTGTTCAAAATGCTATGAGTATCTGTATTTTGTATATATACGTATGTATCATTCATTAGCAAAAAAATGGCATTAAAGCGTGAATTCATTTCTCTGATAAATTCTTATACGAAAATATAAGAAGCACTGTTCCTAATCATCAATTTATATTAAGCAACTAGAATTACGATGTTTTTTCAGCGTTCTGAGTTGGCCGGTGGTTGTTAAATCCCAGCCCAGTTCGTACGTCTCATTTCGTTACTCATTTTACCCGAGGGTATTACACCGCTGAGTTTCCTTCCGTCCAAAATAAGTACCAAGGTATAAAGAAAAAATAATAAAAAAAGTAAAGTTAAACGAGTAATTTTCTTTTTTTTTTAATAAAACTTAAACGTGCCAAATTTTTTTATAAAAAATCTAAGATTTATTCAACTGTTGCAAAAGAAAACAGGTAAATTGCATTATTGAAGGTGGCTTGTGGGTTTATTTAAACCATGGAATGCCATCAACGCTTAGGTCAACCTATTATATGCTAAAATAGACATTAATTGTCCATAAAAACACAGATATATGACCCAATCCATGTCAAATTAACGCAAGCCTATGACGAAACTCGATAGAGAGGTTTTTTACATATCCACTAGCTGCAGGTGGAAACAAAATATATATTTTTATGTTTGGACACTTCTACTGAGAGTAATGTTCAATAAACTCACCCGCCAATTTGGTATAAACTTTTCAATTTATTGAATTCTAATATTCATAATCTAGGATCCAAAAACCTAAACACATCAAAAAACAGATACAGTCATCTTAAATGTTTTTTTCTACATCCGTACTATAATAATACACTTATATGCCCATAATCCGTTTCATAATGAGATCCTTTATGATACACATTTTTCATAACGATACAGATTTTTAATCAATAGAAACCCATAATTTTTCAATCAAGCATGCTGTGAATTTGACGTTTGTCCTAGATTCCTATCTAATTGTTTTATTTATCAAAATCAGTAGGTATTACATTTTCGTAGAATATATCTAAACTTCGGTAACTATATTATCAAAATGTCTGATATCAGCGATATAGAAGAATTACCATCGACTCCTCCACACATATCGGAGAAAGCAGAAAATGCAGTACAAAATATTTTACCCCAAAAATCTATGAAAGTGTACGAAAAACTATATCAACGGTTTATGGACTGGAGAAATACAAATAATATTTCGACATTCTCCGAAAATGTTTTGATTGCTTATTTTCTAGAATTGATGGAAACTATGAAATCATCTAGTATATGGACACATTATTCAATAATAAAATCGTTGGTGAATATCAACCATAATATAGACATTTCTAAATATAAGAAGCTGCAAGCTTTATTAAAGCGAAAGTCCGAAGGATATGTTGGAAAAAATCAAAAATATTTTCACCTGAACAAATAAAAACGTTTATCGACGAAGCACCCGATTAACAGTTTTTATTTATAAAAGTAAGTATCTACCTAAAATTGCATTTTTTTAAATTTTGTCATGATTATATTTTCCATTCGACTCATGCATGATATATTTCATTAATGTCGAGAAATCTTGATAAGTTAACTCGTGGCGAAGCGGGCTAAGGCGCTAGATTTGAACTATAGACTACAGTATGAGACGCGGGTTCGAAGCTAGCATAGGTCATCCTGCTTTTTATTAATTTTTTTATTTTTTTTCTTTTCTTTATTTCTTATTGTTGTATTTTTTTAATTTATCTTTTTGTTTTAGGTAGCAATGATTTTTGGAATAATGGGAGCATGTCAAAATATGAATCTACGGCCGAAAATTTGCCCCACCCCTTCTTTTTTCGTTAATTATTTTAATGGAAAATGCACAATTTAAAACATTGGTAGTAATAGATTTGGTAATTTAGGGAAGCAAATAGCAACATATTTAAATCTGCCTGATCCGAATTTATATACAGGGCATTGTTTTCGAAGGACATCTGCAACCGCATTAGTTGATGCCGGTGGTGATATTACTGCATTAAAACGTCATGGTGGCTGGAAATCCAATTCAGTGGCGGAAGGCTACATTGAAAATTCGGTTCAGAATAAAATCAGCATTTCCAATACAATATTGAACTCTATTGAGACTAGCAATAATGAAATAAATGTAAATATTCCTCCCACTTCCAGATCAGTGGCACCTGGAATAAACTTTTCTAACTGCACAATAAATAATCTTAATATTTTTAAGAAATCAGATTAATTACAATTATTATGTTTAATATAAATAGAATATTTATAGTTTTCCTATATCCATGGTAATACCCGAGGTAATACCATTAATTACAATTTTGTAGAATTTTTTATAGAAATACGAGTAATTAGTCTTATTGTTTTCAATACAAATATAAATATGTAGTGCCCTACAAATATACGTTTTTAGTTTCATCCTGTATGGAACAGGTTTCCAAGGGGATGATAGTTTTTTGATTAATAAAAATTACTTCAATCAAATCTGAATTTTTGGTAGTTTGAATAAACCACAAATTGGTGACCCCTGAAGTGAATATTTGTTTCACGTTTAGAAAACATGGTAAAGTTACTGCAGAGCCTTGCACGGAATCAAATGGTAAAACTTCTCATACTGTAGTGCCCTACAAATATTACTTCAATCAAATCTGAATTTTTGGTAGTTTGAATAAACCACAAATATAATATTTATAGTTCTTCATTATTCATCGGGTGTAGAAAAAATAGCGTATGCAACTCTCATGTAATGGTTATTAATACACTCGCATAAACCATACGAAACTCGCCTTCGGCTTGTTTTTTATATAAAACTGCCGAAATGAATTGTCACGCGAACCAAGTACACAAGCCTAATTTCACGTCAATTGGATGAGCGCAAGCAAGTGGGACAAATTTGAAAGATTTGATTACCGCTAAGTACAGATGTGTGAGGATATAAAAAATGGGCGAAATACAATTTACGATAACATAAAAAGACGATCAAATCGGTTTACGAGATTCAAACCATCGAAATGAATCCACTTCGCTGTTTTATGGGCGACTGAAATGTTTAGATAGGCGCGTGACACTACGTGGGTTGTTCGAAAAATGATGCCGCGCGATGTTTGTATAGCCGAGTTATTTTGCATACGAGTTGATGAGCGTCCCTGAGGTACAGAAATACTTGGGACATTAATTCACGGAAGCTATGCTTATGAAGTTGAATTTCCTTTGTTTGGGATATGAATTTGGAAACCATCCAAAATTAATGTTTTTACCGCAAAAGAAGCTACTGAACTCGAACAGAGTTCATTAAAATTGATGAAGCTGTTGTATATAAAAAATTTTCAGTGTTTCATTTACTTACAAAAGCACTGCAGTGAACTAAATCTGGGGTACTAGATTTTTTGTTGGCTTCATTATAGGATGCCCATTATACATACAGTGTGGTCATTAAAGTGTGCAACATATGGGAATTTTTAAAATTAATTGGACAATAAAAATACAAATATTGCCGAAAGTTGGTGCACAGTAGGTGCACTTTGAATAGTTGCAAGTCAAACAACATTCAGAGTAGGTAAAAAAAAAATTGTACAAGAGTAAAGTACCTTTATTTCAGAAAACTCGGCAAAATGTTGTTATGAAAAGTTGTTCTGAATAAAAAGTTGTTCTGAATAAAAAGTTGTGCCTAAATATCAAAACGTGTCCTCTCAAGAAAAAACTTTTTTTTAAACATTAATAATTTTCCATTTTTTTTATATTAACCCTGAACAATTTCATTAATTAATCAAAATCGAATCAATTTCGCATAACTGTTCAAATTCAAGAATATTTGTAAAATATTTTTTATTAGGGAATCACAAACTTTATATTTGTTGTAACTTTAAAATTTCGCAAAAATCCTTTTTAACAAGGTAAAACAGTAGTAATGATAATATGCAAATTAAAAAACTGTACAAATTAATCGACAAACATAAAATCCTACCAAAATAATCGCAGACACCCATGGACAAAAATAAATGAGGGTTAAAAGACAGTTGACGTTTTTTCGGAATGTGCTTAGTTAAAAAATGGTCGCCATTTGTAAAATAATAGTTAGACACGAAAATGTAATTTTGCCAACTTGTCTTATTCCTATCTATCATACTAGTCACTAAAACTTTGCGATTCTAATTTTCTGACATCACCTGAGGTCCAGATTAGTTTACGTCCGATCATGGCCATCTAGATGCAATATTAAAAGTGACTCAAACGTAAACTCTCCTCCTCACATACCATTTACCTATACCAAATCTCATTTTGATACACCTAATATTCTAGAAGTTATAACTTGTCACCATTTATTCGGATTCTTCGTTGAATTCTGATATCATTTCATATATAGTTCTTGGAATTCCATTAAGGCGTTATTGAGTTATTGCCATTTTCCTTGAAATGTAAGGTTTTGAAAAAGATCATTTTTGAAAATATCTCATTTACGAATCCTCTCTGTATCTTGATGAAATTATAGGAGATAAATGCATCAGATAAATGAATCAGATCACAAAAAAAAATAGTCAAAATGTACTGGGTGTTGAAAATAATGGTTGCAATGTTGTGTTATTTGTGGAATTCAGTGACTGAAAAATTATTTTGAATATAAAACAATTGCAAAATTGAAAGAGGTGTATTCAGGAACAAATAATTAATAACAATGTTATATATACCTTGATGTATCAATTCATAAGAATAGTACCTAGATATGTTATAAAAAAAAACAAAGTTCTCTCGAACAAGTCGCTCTTTTAATATTAGGCGTAATATTACTGCAGGCTAGTCGAATCTTCATTTTTAGATCATCCAAATCAAAAGGAGGAGTAGAGAAAATAATATCTCTTAAATAAATCCATAGAAAAAAATCAAGTGGTGATAAATCTGGGGAACGAGCCGGCCACCGAATTGGATCCTCATGACCAATTTGGATACGTTCTATCCAGATATTCAGTGACAACCTGTGAATTATGAGGAGCACCATCTTGTCGCCACCAAATCCCTTGTCGTTCTGATATTGGAACATCTTCCATCAATTGGATCAAATCATTTCTATAAAAATGTAAATTTCGCAACCTATTGCGATTTTCATTGAATAATGAAGGTCCTATGTTACGCACCATACGTTAATACTTCACATTTTAGCTTCTATGAAATCCTGAAACTTTTATGGACATTTTTTAATCAGTCTCCTACATTGGATTTTGGACAACCGGTATATTATATTAAATTTATCAGTGACAATTCGAAGAAGGGAGATGCAAAACGAAAGTCAAAGCCAACATGAAATCGATGAAGCGTCAGTTCACATTTCGGCATCATCCCTTTCTCAACGTTCCAGCAGATAATTACGCGTAGACAGTCTTTGACCTTTGGTGGGGTTTTTCTCGTGCCGTCCGCAAGCACGTTGCCAATGCACCCGAAAATAAACACAAAACCCGAAACTATTTGTCCCGGACGTATTTATAACTTTTTGTTGGTGGATTGCCCGACGCGAGACAGAACGTTCCTTCGGAATCTTTTATCTCGCAACGAGCCAGCGAGTTTTCTTCCTGAGAGAGCTCGCTACAAAAATATTGGCACGTTTCCTGTAAGCTCACGTGTTGAAAAATCACATGGTTCCACTCTGGCTCGAAGAACCTACCTCTATATATAGTATATCCATTATTCTCAGTTGAACAAATTAATTTTCAACTCAAAATGTTGAAGTATGACGGAAAACGAAAAGATAAATAAATATGATTTCCCGTATAGTATATAGTAGACCCAATTTAGTGAAAACTGTTCGCCGCGTAAAAACAACTCGATAACTTCGCTGACGGCTTATTGCATAAATTACCGTAAACCAGCCCAGATTACTTTATTGGGTATGAGGTTGAATCTATTAGTAGAACAGTGGTGTGGTGTCTGTCTGGGCAAAGACAGCTATGTATGTTGAACAACTGTAAGGAATATTTAACTCATCCGCCATCGAGTTGCCATTTTTAATTTATGAATTTCAACTGAAAATCGATAATCTTCGACTGAATTCATAATTTCCGACCCCAAAACCAATTTTAAATCGAATCGAGCCATAATTACAAAACTCGTTCGCCATCTTGAATTTAATAATCTCCGATCTCGAAAACCCCCAATTTTGAATCGAATGGGACCATAAACCTAACTCTCGTCCGCCATCTTGGCGAGCCATTTTATTTTTTCTCTAACAAAAATTCCATGAACTGCCATTTTAATTTCATAAATTTTGACAATTTTAATAGAATGGGACCATAATCACAAAACTCCTCCGCCATTTTGGAGCCGCCATCTTGAATTTATAAATTTTGACAAGAAATTCACAATCTCCGTCCCCGAAAGTCCCCACATACCAATTTTGAATCGAATCGTACCATAATCACAAAACTCGCCCGTCATCTTGGAGCCACCATTTGTTTTTTCCCTAACAAAAATTTCATAATGCATTGTCACCGGAATTATGAACACCTGCCAAATTTCAGCTCAATCGGATGTCGACAAGTGCTCCAAAAATGGATAAACATTGTTGAACCGGAAAGAATGACAGAACGACATACGAATGAAGCAAGTTAAATAAAAGCTTGTAAAAATAGGCAAAGTTGCATTTGAAGTAAAAGAATAACTCTCCGCCTTGGTCGGCATGTTCGGTAAGAGCGGCAAATGTGTTGCTCAGGTTTATCAGCCCATCCAACTGAGAATGGATATACATTCTAAAATTAAAATCGTATTAATATTTTTTTCTAATTTTGACATTTAAAGTGACACGACGTTATCAAATGTTTTACTTTTCATCACCAGTTGCGAAAAGTAAATGTTTTTGCAACTGTCGATGAAAAGTAAATTTTACCACTAATTGCAAAAAATACAGTAATAAAATTTGTTATAATTTTGAGGCTAAACTACTTAAGTACTTCTTCATTGTTATTATATTATCTGTACATTTTATTCGAATTCAATACATAATATGTATGGCAAAAACGAATTATAAATATTAATAACGTAATTTGAACAATTGGTGATATTGACCCCAGCTGACAACGTAGTTTTATGTGGCATTAATTTCCGTTTTTTCTGTGGAAGTCTCTCCAAGGATGAGAACACGCTTTTAACGCATTAAAAAGTAAAAAAGTACATAAAAAACTTTCTCACTTACGGTGAAGTATGGTAATGCGTTTGACAATTAATATAGTCCAGTTTGCCAAGCGGTCTAAGACGTCTAAGCTCTGATATCAAAAACTGGGTTCGAATTCCCACGCCTGACGATTTTTTTTTAATTTTTCCATCGAAAATCGCTTCGCTCGTCGCAGAAATTCGCTCATTACGAAAAATAGTGCTTTTCCCAACTGGTTGCACAAATAACTATTTTATAACGCACATTTTCTGGTCAAATGTCAATTGTTCGTAAACCTAGTTTTAATTTACGATATAGGGCAAAATTAATGCTTATAACTGACTACCAAGCAATCAAGCGAGATTGTTGAGAAAATCGGATTAAACATGATGACATTCGGCCCACAGGCTCTGTACTCGATAGGTACATTGAGACGGCAGAGATTACGCATTAGGCCGCTTGTTTCGATCCCGTCTATCCTCTTTAAAGAGGGGGGGGGGCGGCATTAAACCATCGGTCCCTGCAGTAATCATGTAATCAACGAGTAGAGAGTGAAATTGTGAGCCGCCACTAGCACGTGGGATCGGGTCTGTCTATCGATCCAGCCCTTTATGCCATGCCACACGCAGACATAAACGACAAGCTTTAGGTATTCGTATATAGAGTTCGTTTTCATTCCCGATATACAAAAAATCGCTCAGACATGACTTATTGAAAATAATGTTGATGTTGATCCTGGTCTATTGAATTTTGAACACTACCCACTTCGAATAATAAATGAATGAGAACACCTGTCGGAAAGGTGGTACCAGGATTTCTAGATTAATACTTTTATAGGAGCTAACAGGATAACAGTTTCGAAGTAATATTTGAATTGGAATTTTAGAGGAATAACTTACTTATCTGACGAATGAAAAATAAACACATTGTTTTTTCATTGAAAATAAAAAACGTCTCATTCCTCAAGACAACTAACTACAAATAACTATACAATAGGTGTATGTAACAAAATGCAATATCTATTTCGAATGAAATATTACGTTTCCTAGATTCGTTAGGATTCACAGTTTACCATGAAATTATAACCGAACGGGTCGTCAGAAAATAAGTATTTGAGATTATTTATTTTAATTTTTGTCGAGTACTGTTCACAGCGAAACATGTTATTTCTTCAAATAAGGTGGCCACTACCCAAATAATTTGTATGGGCAATTAAAGAGCGTATTTCCGGTCCCAGAGATCCGTGTTATAGTACAGTCAGAGTGAGATACAATATTTCACAAAAAGTTATTTTTGTTCACCGGAAGATATGAGAAAAAGTTGAATTATCATCATGAAATGACATTTCATATATGCAAATGATGGTTCACAAAAGATTTTCGTGGGAGAATAATAAGATCAGAATATATTGTTAATAATAAGAGTTAGAGTAGCATGGAAGTATTTCACGCTCATAAGTAATAAAATATTGTATTTTTAATGGATTTATCTGTGTTTAGGAAACATAATTGTTAAAAGTATATCGTAGATAGGAATTTATCTAAAATGACGGGGCTATTATTCTTGGAGGTCCGCAGTGGTTTTGAGAGAGTTTATGAGTACGGCTTGAGTAAAGCGAGTAATTTTGCAGATAATACACTAAGGATTATCATGTACTGGTACGGTTCGATTCAAAATCGGTAAGTGAGGGAGTTTTCGGGGACGGAGATTGTGAATTTTTTGTCAAATTTCAAAAATTCAAGATGGCGGACAAGTTTTGTGATTATGGTCAGATTCTATTCAAAATTTGTATGTGAGGGTTTTCGGAGTTAGATATTATAATTTTTTTAGTCAAGGTTTATGAAATTGAAATGGCAGCTCATGGAATTTTTGTTATAGAAAAAACAAGATGGCGCTCCTAGATGGCCAAAGAGATTTAGGTTTATGGTCCGATTCGATTCAAAATTGGTATGTGAGGGTTTTCAGGGTCGAAGATTATGAATTTTTCTTCAAAATTCATAAAACCAAAATGACGGCTCCAAGATGGCCGATGATCTCTGTATTTATGGTCCGATTCTAGTCAAAATTGGTATGTATGTGGGGGTTTTTGGGGTCGGAGATTATAATTTGTTTTATCAACATTCACAAATTCAAGATGGCCCACCAGTTTTGTAATTGTGGCCCAATTCGATTCAAAATTGGTATGTCGGGGTTTATGGGGTCCGAGATTATGAATTTAGTCGAAGATGATTGATTATTAGTTGAAATTCATAAATTGAAGATGACAACTCCAAGATGGCGGATGAGTTCATCTTTAGATGGTCTCCTCATTAAAGGACTAGATAGCTCAGAACTTACAGGAAAAAAAGGCCTCATAATAAAGATGCTTTAACAAAAATGCATAGATTAAGGCATAGATACTGAAGTACGAAAAAGTACATAATAAAATAATTAATAAAAAAAAAACTTTTTAAAGACAAGCATTTTATCAAATGCACTAAAAAGTTAAAAATAATTGCTTTGGATGTGTGACGTAGGTTATTCCGTGGGTTATAGATTCAAAAGCTTGTCGCGCAAAGTTTTGAATCAAACCTTTTTTTAAGTGTTTTTAAAAATTATTTTTTAGAAGTTCAAAACAAAAGTTTAGAATCAGTGACAGTGCCCAATTATCCAGAGTTCTTCCAGTCTAGCGATGGTGATTCTTTAACAAATTTTTCGAATCCACGCCAGCACATCTCAAGGGAATTTGGTTAGGCAAGCGCTCGGCGATAAGAAATACAGTAAAATTTTAAGAACTTTGTTTATCTAAGGATATTATTCTAATTAATTAATTAAAAAGACCAGTGGTACAGTAACATATCTTTTGTCACAGTACACAGTCGTCCTCATGACGATAAAAACGGAACTAACAATATTTTTTTGGGAATAATATTAAAAAAACGTGTCACAAAGGGGTGGTATTTAGAAGGGTAGTTAAACAATAAAATTTAAGATTTAAGCCTTCTTTTTGCTGAATTGTTTTCAAAGCTCACGAGAACCAAAAGGGATAGTTTTGGTATTAGATCAAATGTTTTACATGATGACTTTTTCAATATTTAACTTTAATTAGCAAAATCAGTACCCAAAATCTTCTTAAAATATTGTTTATAATATAGACAGTCACATTCTAGCAAAATGGTCGGTTTTTTTACTAAATAATGAAGTGTTCATTTTGGGAAAAAATATATTTGATGCGTTTCAGATACTTACACTCTGCAGTATGTTGGTCGAATAACCATAAAAAAAAACAACTACTTCCCTGGCTAATGCCTCGACGGATGTTGGATTACATCCGATTACTATTTTCACCATTCAACTAGCGGCCGTTTTCGATTCCAAAATCAACACATATGACTGACGATAAAAAGCCGTAGCCACATCTGTAGCCAAATGAACGAAGAAGTTTTTCTTCTCCATGATAACCTTATGAGGAAATATTAAATCTCCATTCAATTTCAAAAAATTAAACTAGAATGACGTACTAAGGACACACGCTTCCCCCTATTTCACTGGCAACGTGCTCCCCGTTTAGTGATTCACGCGCAGCACCAATTTTCCACCAACGTTTTGTTTGGAGCGCTGTAGGGATCAAAGGGAGGGCATGGAGGAGGTGATTTATAGAAGGGTTGTCACGAGCAGCCAGCTAGTTGGAAATCGTTTTTTATTGAGTGACGTACCTGTATTAATTTTTCCAAAATACCTATCACGGAACCAATTCCCTGATCCATTTATTTTTGTTTTCAGATTATTATCCCAAAAAAGTGTCCTGAATGACAACACAAAAAACAACCTTCAGAGAAAAACCTATTCGATTTTAAATGTGCTGTCTGTCCACTGACTTCAATTAGGGAGAAATGTACACAATTAGTCAATTTCAATATTCAAACGAACGTATACAGGGTGTAACATAAGTACGTTAAAATATTCAAGTGACGTATTCCTGAGACAATTTTAAGAAAAAAAGTCTATAAACTTGTGAATTTTTTTGTTCGCTTTTTAAAAATAACTTTTGCAAAAAATTAGTTATTTGCACGAAATTTGGTACCAGGGGTTTTTTTGACGTGGGAAATCATAATTTCGTATTCATTTTCATGTAACATCTAGAGGGCGCTGCGTACGCTGTCATTATTTATTTCAAATTTTTGACAGTAAACTTTTGGTACCGTTCATGAAAAAACCTTATTCCCACACCTTTTTCAAGTAAAAAAGGTACACTTCCTCAACAACGCTGGAGGTGATCGTTTTCGAGATATTTACAATTATCTATATCGATGCATGTTACTTAGCTCCTAGGGCGCTAAGTGAAATTGCTGAGAACATTACAAATACTAAGTATGTGGTAGGTCTCGTCAAAATAAACTATTTCCTATGAAATGTTTATGGAAAAATAATTTGTTTTCGAGATGCAGATTGTTGAAATTTTTCAAAACATGGTTGGTTTTTGTCATAAGTTATTTGCAACTGCAGTTATTTTCATCAAACTTTAAACACATACTTCTTTCAAACTGAGCTTTATCAAACTGCTTAATCAATCCAAATTAAAAAAAAATTGTCAGGTTTAATTATTCAATTAGAAAGTGCTACATTTCGGAGTTTGTAAAAAAACAATTTGGAGAAGTACTATGTTATTTATTAGGCAATTAAACATATAAAAATTGAACGAAACAACTATTACAACAACTGTTCAAAGTGACGACCCCCAACAGTAATACAAGCTTCTGCTCTCCTCATCAAAGAATTCCGCACCCGTTGAAAAATGCCGGGAGTGTTTCTTATCGTTTCGCAGCAAGCTATGATGCGATCCCTTAACATTTCGTCGTTTTCAATGGGGCTAGCATAAACTAGTGATTTTAGGTCCCCAAAAAAAACGGATTGAGGTCCGGTACCTCGGGGCCAATCTGAGTGCCTCCTCTTCCTTCTCGGTCCCCAAAAACCAAAAATTTTGGTAAGCATCTCCATTCAAACGTAAGGGGAGAAAATAGGGCCCAATTATGCCTACCCATACATTAAAAGAGAATCTGTCATGGAAATGAGTTTGCGTTATCGCATGTGGGTTATCTTCCGCCCAGATGTGGTTGTTATGGAAGTTCTTGATACCATTTCTTGAAAAATGAGCCTTATCTGTGAAGAGGATTTTCGATAAAATTTGGGGATGTTGTTCGACTTTTCTTTGAAGCCATTGAGCAAATTCGATACGTGGTTGAAAATCACGTAGCGTAAGTGCCTGAACACGCTGAATATGATAAGGATATAATTGCTGTTCCTTTAAAATTCTGTAAACGGTCATGTGACTCACATTTAAAGTTTGACTAATTTTTCCTGTACTTGTCTCTGGATGTTCACTAATTTCTTCGAGAACCGCCTCCTTCAATTCCACAGTTCTTGTAGTCCGTGGCCGTCCTACTGCAGAATTTCTTTCAAAGCTTCCACATTCGGAAAGTCACCGGAAAAGATTCGCAAATGTCGCTGCACAAGGAGTGACGCGTTGGGGATACATTTCCTGATAGATGCGTCTGGCCTCGGTTGAATTTCTGTCAGCCAAGCCGTATGCAAAAACCATATCAGCCATTTCAGCATTCGTAAAGTCGGGCATGGTACCAAAAAATCACTTTATAAACTCCGAACTGTGAATTTGTCAATGAATAGTTAAAAATTGACAGCGAACTTCTATTTTTATAAACGAACGTTCATAGCTACTCGATTTAATTAACTCAATTTGCAAGCGGAGAGTGACAAAAATTATTGAAATCAAATTTGGCTATACTGATTAAGCAGTTTGATAATGCTCAGTTTAGAAGAAGTCTGTTCAGGTATACTGCGTATAAAGTTTGATGAAAATAACTAAAATTGCAAAAAACTTATGACAAAAACCAACCATGTTTTCAAAAATTTCAACGATCTGTATCTCGAAAACAAACATTTTTCGATAAACATTTCATAGGAAAAAATTAGTTTATTTTGACGAGACCTACCACATACTTAGTTTTTGTAATGTTCTCAGCAACTTCAGTTATCGCCCTAGGAGCTAAGTAACATGCATCGATATAGAAAATTGTAAATATCTCGAAAACGATCACCTCCAGCGTTGTTGAGGAAGTGTACCCTTTTTACTTGGAAAAAGTGTGGGAATAAGGTTTTTTCATGAAAAGTACCAAAAGTTTACTGTCAAAAATGTTAGGGCAATTTGAAATAAATAATGACAGCGAACGCAGCTCCCTCTAGATGTTACATGAAAATTAATACGAAATTATGATTTCCCACGTCAAAAAAACCCCGGGTACCAAATTTCGTGCAAATAACTTATTTTTTGCAAAAGTTATTTTTAAAAAGCGAACAAAAAAATTCAATTTTAAGACCCTGTATCTCCGAAACGAAGCATTTCTGGGCACAAGTTTATATAGACTTTTTTTCTTAAAATTGTCTCAGGAATACGTCACTTGAATATTTTAACGTACTTATGTTACACCCAATATAGTGAACACCTACTATTCTTTCACAGTTTGGTTAGATGTGTGATTCTCACTTCTGCGAAAATGCATGAGTCATCATCTGGTAATTTTGCTGATAACGCCCAGTCAACGACGTGCAGATAAGATGATCGTCACACGAAGCGCGTGACTTTAATAGATCAATTTCTCGAACGATTGAAATAAAATCCACCCGCAGAAGGCCGCAAGAGGCGACCACTTTTTTATTTCCCTCCAGTGGAGCCGCGTGTGCATCTGCCCAGCAATTAGGTACTCGGACTTTCTTATGAGCAAGCCGCGAAGAAAGATTTGGCAACGTAGCTGAACTGAAAGTTATTGTAGCTGAATTTAAAAAAAACGCAAGGATATCAAGCTTCTATTTCGAAATTTCGAATTTTCAAAAATTACTCAAAGTCATTAATTAATCTTTACCTTCATTTGTTAATGTTTAATCTCATTAAAATTGATTAATAATAGAGTTGCGATAGCCCAAATACATGGACTTTTGCATTTATTATTTAAATAAATTAAAAGAAATAAAAAATATTTTGAAAAATGCACAAAAAATTTAAAAAAAATAAACCAAGGAGTTCTTAAAACCGATAATGAAGTGTCATCAGTATGAGTATGATACATAGACACATACTATCTACAGTGCTTCTCAAAAGTCCGCTCCCCCCCTCTTATTTTTGGAAAGATTATACATAAACAAGTGAAATTTGGAAACTGAATATTAAAGGTTGTAAACTTCCCTACTAGTGATGATAGATGACGAAATCGTCAAAGATGACGTCACAAGGCCATTGTGACCAATAATTTTAAATGGAACCCTACGGCAAGCGACACCTCTTTTAAAAGGTATCGAACTAACCTAGTCAATGATACTAATTTTGTTTGTGTTTATGGCAGTTTTGGCAACTCGCTTTTAAAAAACGCAAAGCTGTGATGAATTAAATCAGTTAATACTAAAATTCCAAATTCGAGCTCCGCCTCTGGATAGTTGTCAAATAAGCTGACGTTTTTGTTAGCCTCCCTAATTCGACGTTTTTGTAATTGTCCAAGTTTTTGTACATTTAATAATTTGTGTATTGTTGTTCGAACGTTCAACTGTTTTAGCAGCTTTTGGTACTTTTAATATTTTTGTACATTTTAATGATTTGTTAACTGTTGTGAGCCGAACGTTTAAGTGCTTCAAGAAGCGAAATGGTACGTGCTTTAGGTGATAAAGTAGCAGCAATCCTAATTCTTGGTGAAACTGGACAAAATATTCATGCAGCAGAACGCATTTTTAATGAGAGGTTTCCCGATCGCCCCGTTCCGAGGACCTATTTAAGGGAGCTTCTTCGTAAGTTTGAAACAACGGGTACTATTAATGATGCGAAACAATCTGGCAGACCATAAATTTCTGATGAGAAAAAAATTGATATACTGGCAGAAGTAATTCAACAACTCACGTTGCATCTACCTGTGAAGTCAGTCGAAGTACAGTACACAGGGTGTTGAAAAAAAACAAATTTCATCCATACAAATTAGAAATGGTTCATCAACTCTCAGACGACTACCCAGCCCGAAGACTAGAATTTTGGGAAAATATGGAAACTAAAATTAACCAACAGCCAGACTATGTCAAAACAATTTGTTTTAATGACGAAAGTACTTTCTATCTAAATGGTAATGTAAATACACAGAATGTGAGGTATTGGAGTGACGCAAATCCTCACCTGTTTCGTGAAACACATACCCAATTTCCCCAGAAGGTGAATGTTTGGGCAGGTATCCTGGGAAACCACATCGTTGGGCCTCTTTTTTTAAATACTAATTTAACTGGTGAGATTTATCTGGAGCTGTTGCAAAACGCAATAGAACCGTTAATCCTTGAAATTTTGGAAGATACTCCAGATGAATTCGGCAATTTGGAAATAACATTCCAACAAGATGGTGCTCCTCCACACTATTACGGTGCAGTAAGAGGGTATTTGGATGAGGAGTATCATGGTAGATGGATTGGACGACGAGGTTCAACGGAATGGCCAGCTCGATCACCGGACCTCACACCTTTGGATTTTTTTCTGTGGGGGTACCTTAAATCGAAGGTTTACGCCACTGAATCTGACAATATTGACGTTTTAAAACAACGTATTGTTGCAGAATGTGAGGCTGTTTCCGCAGACACATTTGCAAAAGTACGAGAAGAGTTTAAAAATAGGATATTTCACTGTCAGGAAGTAAATGGAGGTCCCTTCGAGCAATTTCTTTAAGTAGATACTGATTCTTAAATCTGTAATCAATATCATACTGAATGGAATTTAAATTTTAATGTTTACTAATGAGCCATCAAAACTGCCATAAACACAAACAAAATTAGTATCATTGAATAGGTTTTTCTGATACCTTTTATAAGAGGTGTCGCTTGCCGTAGAATTCCATCTAACATTATTGGTCACAATGGCCTTATGACGTCATCTTTGACGATTTCGTCATCTATCATCACTAGTAGGGAAGTTTACAACCTTTAATATTCAGTTTCCAAATTTCACTTGTTTATGTATAATCGTTCCAAAAATAAGAGGGCGGGAGGGGACTTTTGAGAAGCACTGTATTGTATGCAACACGTACGCAAATGGCTATCGCGGACTATTCTTCATATTACGATTCGTCTTCGAAAGCCTCATTTTGCGTACTTGTTACATAAACTACTATTAGAGCATTTATATTATGTTCAATGGATTTGGGCAACTAGACGACAAATTTTATTAACATTTCTGAAATTCGACTTGCACTCATAAATTTACTGTACTGGCAGTGCCAACTTTATATCAACTCCCTATAAAAATAAACTAAAAGCGCTTCATTTTTTTTGTATTTACGACAAATACCTTTTGGCCTAAGTTTTATGAATTTTTGAGCAGGTGGCTTAGCTACCTTTATAGGGGTGTACTTTTTGCTGGCAGTGTGACGTAATGTTGCAGAAGGTTTTAAAAAAGTGTGACAAGAGGCGACGAAAAAATTGTTCGATAGACCGCAGATGACGTCAAATCAAATCCCAAATTTTCGCCCCGGATACAGAATCCCATGTACGATAAGCAATGTTGCCAAATACATCACCGAGGCTTGCCACACCGATCGACGACGTCTGGTGCAATTACGACCGGGATGGGTTAGATAGGGGGATACGATGATGGAGGCGCGCGGAGGGTCATTGACCGACCGTGCGTTGGGAGTTCACGTGGGGCCGCACGCCGCCAACCCAACAACGGCCCCAGCCAGATCGCTCTCGCTAATGGTCCGCCGCCACATCTATCTAGCCAGCCGATTCCAGCAGTTGGCGAGTCGACAGTTTTTGTTTTTCCCGTTGAAAAGGCTTTGTTCAGATACTGACCTGTGCTAGGAACATTATTATATAATCGACCATTTCGCTCATTATTTTTGTTCAAATGGCCGAAATTTCAAACAAAGAACAATCAGATCAGTATTACAGTGATAAAACGTCTTCCCGCTGTTTTATACTGATAAAACCACCAGTAGATTAGATATTGTTTTGCGACTTTTGAGATAAAACTACACTTGGTCCTGTCAGAATTAAATGTCAACGCATTCAATTCCTATATAGGGAAATAGAAAATTGATGGAATTAGGGATTTTGAACTCACTACATACAGTGATTTGATATTTGAATTCAAATAAACCTTTTTTAGCATGTTAGAAAGCCTCAGTTTTTTCAAGTAAGGCAGTGAATAATTTAATTGTGTCACTTTCAGTATATCAATAAGAGTCCTCGTAGAGCAGTGGTTAGCAGGAGGCTCGGGTTCGATCCCATACCAAGGAACTTTTTTTGAATCGGTTCCAGATACAAACATATTTGATTTGATAGTGAAAAATTTATATACAGTGTCCGCCAAAAACTTGAAACCATATGGAATTTTTTTTTATTAGTAGTTTCTCAGAAATTTAATTCCTCATAAAAGTTGGTGCATTCAATTTGACTAAATACGCGCATAGCCGTTATTATCAGTGGCCGATATCCTAAATTCACTATAGAGTAAAGTGACATTACTATGGAAAATATCGAAAAAGTTTATTAAAAAAGTTGTTTGCAATTGAAAGATATTTCCAGATAACCAGTTTAGTCTACTAAATACTAAATTTCATTAATTGCTTAATGAGTTGGCCTCATGGAGAAATCAACTCATTAAGCAGTTATTGAAATTAGTAATTGGTGGACTAAACTGGATAACTGGGAATATCTTTCATTGCAAACAACTTTTTTCAATACATTTTTTCGATATTTTCCATAGTAATGTCACTTTACTCTATAGTGAATTTTGAATATCGGCCGATTCCCGCTTAACGGCACTGATAATAACGGCTTTTGCGCGCATATTTAATCAAATTGAATGCACCAACTTTTATAAAGAATAAAATTTTCTGAGAAACTATTAATAAAAAAAATTCATGAGCGTGGTGGAATTGAATATTTCTATTGCGCATGTAAGATTTCGAAGCAAAAAAGAAAATATATTTGTTATTTGTTTTAAATCATACGTGAGTTATATTGTCTCATTATTGCAATTTTGTAATGAAGATTCGAGAAATGGAAAGTGCAGCAAACATGTGTAATACAAACTTAATAAAATTGTATAACTTAATAGAAGTATTGACTGTTTACATACGTTTAATGTACCTACATGTCATTCGAGTGTTTAAAAAAGTGAAATCATACCCAACTAACATTATAAGAAAAGTATACCAAGCAGAGTGGTAAAATGGCTTCCAGAAGTCCGAATTTACCTATTTCTGACCAAATATTCTACCTTCAACTACTAACTAACTCCAAAGTTATAAAAACCGTAACTGAGGCAACCGGATCTCCTTCAAAAACCATAAACTTAATAGGTGTAGTGCATAGTATGAAATTACTTGTTATGAACTTCAAATATTACCTTCGCAGCCTCATGGGTCAATAGAATTATTTATTAGGTTAAATTTCACCTAAAGGTGATCAACCAAATGTGAACTTGAACTTTCAGGGAATACTTTCTAGTAAATATTAACCTAATTATATGTTCACATAGTCAGGGAATAAACAAGTCGGTAAACAGGTCTACTATACACTCTACATTACCTATTTTGGCACCAATTAAGTAGCCTGGCCATTTTTTGTCCTAGTTTATATCTACTGTTCCACGATGAGGGCGAGATTACTACATTATTTGACTTATAAGACTAAATGTCTACAACGAAGTCAAAGTTACCAAAAAAAAAAATCCTCAAGGTAACTTGGTCTATTATCAGATATTGAAGCCCGAATCGTTTCAGATGAGCATGACATGATACAATTTACTCTCCTCAAATAATTTATTTTGGAGCTGAATTTTAGAAATCTATAAAATGCCAAGTAGAAATGCCGAATAGAATTAATAAACCATACAAGTATACCACCAACTACTATCGATTAGCTGACAGAATGGGAATATAATCCGAACCTACACTTCCCAAAGTCCAAAGATCAGAGCCATCATGTTACTTATGTGGTACATAAGAATATTCTACTATGTGCTCCACGTCTTTTAATGACTTCAACTATTTCAAAACATTCATCATCCATTTTTATGAATAAAATATGAAAGCAAATAAGTGTTAACCATCGACGGAGGCAATACAAAACACGCTTATGACAGAATGAACAGAATGAATGCATAGATAAGCTGCGTTCAACGAGCTTCGTGTGTCGCCAGCGGTAAACTACTGCCGTGACGTTTTCAATGATACGACAAAATGAAATTCCATGAAGTTGGTCCAGCTGAAGTAAATGGGTAAAAAATGTATTGAATAAAGTGCAAGAAAACGAAAGCAAATAGCAAAACAATAAAAGATTGATGTGTTGAAACGATGACTTCGAAAATTTCAACACTAAGACGACAACGTCGAATTTAAGTTTTTAAGCAAATCATATCTCGATTTTTTGACAAACAAATAGAATTGGATATTTCCGAGCACGGCATTCTGCAAAGTTAGCATTCTAAGAGTACTTTCAGACTATGCGGAACGCGGCATTGTCAAACTACAATTTTTGAGCCAATCCCTACACACCATTTGATATTTAAAATTTATTATTCACGATTCCAATCCAACCACAGAATTGAACGTATAGACATATAGCATGAAAAAACATCCCATAACAAATTTGTATTTCATCACGTGACCACAATCACGTCAGGAATAAAGGTTACTTTCGACTTTGCATAAAGCCTATGTGTTTTCAAAGTTGAAATTTTAGCAAAATTCGACTTAACGGTCCCTCCCATATGGGATAGACGTCATATTTTTTGGCTTGAAACGTTTCCGTCATTGCAAAAATGATCCATAATTTTCTTGAATCGACTATATTTCAATTATAGATAGTAAAAAAATTGGTGTATATGATATTAGTTTCTGCAGTGTTATGAAAAAAGTTGAGAAAATACACTTAATTTTATGAATTTTTTTTATACAAATTTGATATTTTGAAGGGACCCACTTGTTTTACATAAGTAAAATTCAACATTATCACAGAAAAGTTTGTATCGCAAATAAAATCCGAACTAGATGTGAATGCGAAACCATCACTTGCATACATCATTCTGTGCTGTACGTTTCTTGACAGTTCTTGTTTAATACGCCATGTTCATCTTCAAAGCTTTCACGAATGAACATGTAGGTTAAGATACACACAATATGCATTTATTCTTCTAACCTTCTACTGTTTGTTTTAATATAGTGTTTATAACCTGAAATAGGTGGAAATGACACTAAATGTTTACCATCAGTCGACTATTGTGAAGGCATTTTTACCTATTAATGCTTTGATTGCCCAATTTTCGACTTATCAACTACTTCCATTTTCTTCCCCATATTGGTAAATTTAAGGTAATTATAACGTAAGAATTACCTTCGCCAATTTGGGCGCTGACCTATTTGAAGGTCGAAATTTTACTTAAAATGTTTGTTGTGTATGCTCAGCGTCAGAAAGAGTATCGAAAGAGAAAAAAAAGCCAAAAAAACTTTGTTTCTGACGGGGGTTCCTCGACCGCACACGATTTTTTTAAATATATCACGTTTGTAAAACGGATTCAAAAGTATAAAATAATTTCTCCTAGCCCCATATAGATATATATTCCCATACAGATTCCTAACCCCATAGACATTATCCTGAATATTTGTGATTGTGAATTTTTAATAGCTATGAAAATAGTTGTAAGATTTAACCCTTCGTTTCATGAATTTCCAAAAAATATTATTTTAAATGTTCCGATGAAAAATTAACCGTTTTCGTGGTGAAAATAAACTAATGTCAAACTGAAAAAAAATGTTTGATTAATTTAAGAAAAAAAAAACACTTGGTAGCAAATTTGCAACTCTACGAAAAAAAATCTAAATGAGATACAGAAAGTCTAATTTAAATGAAAAGTTGAAAGACTGTTTTTGTCCTTTGTGAGACATAAATGTACACCACATTTCTCACATTTGAAGTGGGGAAACCTTTGCAGTGGGGCAATTTGCATCTTTGACGTGAATGATCGTATTTTATCCAGTGAGCAGTTTCGTCTACCCGAACATTTTTGGGAGGAATATGTGTTGTAATTGAAGGCCCTCTTGTCTTTTTGCGTCTATTTCATCTTCTACTTGGTTCGTGGAAAGCCTTCCACGTTTTTTTGTTGTAGGTGTTCCAAACAGGCAAAGATTTTCTGCAATTTCGATCCTAAATTGCCAAAGGTTAATATCATCGGGAATTTTTTTCGCCCTTTTTGCTTCAATTATTAATTGCATTCGCCCCACGTTTTACGTTTTAAACCTTACAACTATTTTCATAGCTATTAAAAATTCACAATTTAAAATTTTCAGGACAATATCTATGGGTAGAAAAATCGAATTAAACGGTTTTCTTCACATAAAGGATTCAATATAAAATTGAACCAGAGAATGGTAGATCTCAGGTGAAAAACAACTACTTTCCTGGCAAATACCACGCAGAACGTTGAATGATATTCACCTGAAAATCCATGCATACTTCCATATAATAAAGTATGCATGGATTTTCAGGTTTTTTTTTTATGTTCTGGTTCCCACGAAAAGGGATATCCTGTAATGTTCAGAGAACATCGTGGGAACCAAGGGAAAGAAGGTAGGAGTTGGTGTTCTTCTTAAATTTCTGGAGGTTGTATGCCTCGGGGAACACCTCCCTAGGCAATGAGTTCCAAAGCCTCGCTGTTCGTTGGATGAACGAGTCTTTGGAAAGTGATGTTCTGCAGGTCTCCAAAGTGACCACGAAGGGGTGTGATGACTGAACTTGACGGGTTAGTCTCGAAGAGACTGCCAAAGCAGGAACGATTGTTGATATTTCAGAAGAGCATCGCCCATGAAAATATCTATAAAATAGAGACAAATCGCCAACTTTTCTACGGTCTTCCAGACAAGTGAGCGAGTTTGTAAGCGAGGCATCACCGACGAGACGAATTGCCCTTTTTTGGACAGAATCCAATAGCCTCAGGATATGTTTAGGTGCCGCGCTCCAAATATGGGAACAGTATTCCAGGACAGGTCGGTCTGTGCCTTATAGATCATAAGCAGCTGAGTGGGGGTGAAATAACTCTTGGCACGAAACAAAAAACCAAGTTTTTGGGATGCACTTTTGGCAATGGACCTCACGTGATTTTCCCAGGAAAGGTTATTGCTGATAGTAATACCAAGCATCGATATGGATGACTTCAGTGGTATGGTTACTCCTGACAAAGTTATGTTAGTCACAGTGAGATCGGCTTTTCTAGAGAAAAGACATGCTTGTGTTTTGTTTGCATTGAATTCTACCAAGTTATTAGATCCCCACTCGAGAATTGTTGCTAAGTCCATATTTATATTATTAACATTTCTTCCTCGTTCATTTCTGGTTTCACGGGCTGATATAGGGGCCCTGGAAGAGAAAGCGGTATGGAGGGTACTATCATCGGCAAAGCTGTGTACTGGACATGAAGTTGCTTTCAACAGGTCGTTGATGTGAAGTAGAAATAGTGTTGGTGCGAGAATAGATCCTTGCGGAACACCAGCATTTATGAGTAGAGTGTCAGATGAAACTCCATCGACCACTACATGGAGAGACCTGTTTGAGAGAAAACTAGCAAGCAGAGAAACAGCTGAGGGGCAAGCCATAAGACGGAAGCTTGGGAGGAGTCCCTGGTGCCAAACTCGATCGAACGCCTTGGAGATATCTAATGCCACAGCTAAAGTTTCTCCATACTTTTCAATAGATAGCTGCCATATATGTGAGACGTAAGCGAGCAGGTCACCAGTTGATCTCTGATGGCGGAAGCCATATTGCCTATCGTTGACAATTCCTGAGTCTTCCAGATATTTCATGAGCTCGATGTTGATGGCTTTTTCCATGACCTTTGAAATAATAGATAGCAGTGCGATAGGTCTGTAGTTGCTAGGTAGGGCCTTTTGCCTTTTAGGGACTGGCTGTACTCTTGCAATTTTCCAATTGGACGGAAATACCCCAAATTGTAAGAGTGGTTGAACAACTTGCAAAGAACAGGTGTTAGTTCGGGGCACATTTCTTGAGAACAATCGGGGGGATTCCGTCAGATCCACAGGCTTTGTTGGTGTTGAGACCCAGCAAAATATTTCTGATAGTACGTTGGCGAAAGGTGATCTCGGGCATGTGACTGTCAATAGGTGTAATGTTCGGGGTTGTTTTCCGATGAATCCAGAGTGGAATTTCCAGCAAATAGGTGCGCAAAGATATTGGCTTTTCCTGGGCAGTCGTTGCTAGTGTTCCATCTTCTTTGGTTAGGGGAGGAAATGAGCTGGAAGTGAAGTTTCTTCCCACAGCTTTGGCGAAAGACCAAAATGAACGGGATCCGTTAGGACATTCAGCAAGTTTTGATCTTATTTTGGCTTTGTGGGCATCTTTTGAGCATTCTATTGTCTCTTTACATATGCCTCTAGCCTCGACATATGCTGCTCAGGTCTCAGGGCCCGGATTTTTTAGCCATCGATGGTATGCTGCCTGTTTGGAAGCCACAGCTCTAGAGCAGTTTCTGTTAAACCAGGTCTTATCGGATGATGTTCTTCTTTCGGTATTCGGTATGTAAGTTTGCATCCCCAACATGATGATTTCAGAAATTGTCTCAGCACATCGTGTTGGATCTACTGAAGAGAAACAAACTCTCTTCCATGGAAACGCTGAGAAAAACATACGAAGACCTTCCCAGTCGGCCGAATTGTAATGCCACATGAGACGGGGTGGTATTGTGCAGCTCGATGGTAAATGGAAAGAGCATGTTGTGGAGATGAGGGTGTGGTCAGAGTTTCCAAGTGGGGCACAAACTTCTATTCTATACGGGTCAGGATTGGAATGGAGAGGTATTTTACTTCCGGAGTGTTTTACTCTAGGAGACTTCATCATTATTACTATTAGGATGCACCTGAAAATAAAGGAGGAATTGGGGAAAAGGAAAGAGGTGAATATCATTCAACGTTCTGCGTGGTATTTGCCAGGAAAGTAGTTGTTTTTCACCTGAGATCTACCATTCTCTGGTTCAATTTTATACTGAATCCTTTATGTGAAGAAAACCGTTTAATTCGATTTTTCTATTCATTCCACTTCACATGGCACTTATCTTTCAATATCTATGGGGTTAGGAATCTGTATGGGGATATAAATATGTTCGAGGCACTTTTTAGTGTGGTATATTAAAAAAAAAATTATTTAAATAATTATTCATAAATATCAAATGAACCCGGCACTATGCTGCACCCTGCAAAATTCCGATAGCAGAAAAGAAGTGTGCCTCCAGCTCCGAAAACGAATTTCAAGCTTCATCACCATCTATCATCTGCGAGAGGCGGTGCCTGATACAAGCCGCCGCCGTCGGCTGCACCGAATACCAACCAAACAAATCGAATCGTTCTCCCAGTCTCGACTCGACAAAGGACAGCGCCGGCACCAACCTCGCCACGTCTTGTCGATGTACGAACGAACACACGCGACCTTCATCGACCTAATTCTATACAACGAAATTGTTATTATCGAGTCGTTATCAGACACTTTCTACACACAAAATGGCGAAGGATACATGTGTTCTCGATTATAGATTGAAAATCGTGTCTCGCGAATCACGTGGATAGTCTGGCACGTCCTTGCACCCACCAAGTCGTTAGCACCCTTTTCTGGTGGCAACCAAGGCACCGGAAAGTTTGGAGGATCGAAATGTATTCCTCAAAAAGAAATTTAAAACAAACCAAATATTTGAGTTTTAAAAACCATCACTTTCCAAATTGGGAGACTTAAAATCAGGGCTATTTCGCCAGGGGTGTGAAGTTATCCACAACCACAAAATACTTTGAGAAATAAAATAATTAATAAAAAAACCTTTTTAAAGACAAGCTTTTATTCAAATGCGCTAAAAAGTAAAAAATAATAGCTTTGGATGTGCTACGTAGGTTATTCCGTGAGTTATAGATTCAAAAGCTTGTCGCTTTTGTATTCGAACTGAAAACTTTGCGCGACAAGCTTTTGAATCTATAACTCACGGAATAACCTACCTCGCACATCCAAAGCTATTATTTTTTAGTTTTTAGCGCATTTGAATAAAAGCTTGTCTTTAAAAAGGTTTTTTTATTTATTATTTTATTTTGTGCTTTTTAGTAAGTACACCTTAATAGGCATTTTTGTTAATGCATAGTCATTATGAGGCCTTTTTCCTATAAGTTCTGAGCTATCTAGTTCTTCAATGAGGAGACCATCTGAATATTAACTCCTACGCCATCTTCAATGTATGAATTCTGACAAAAAAACAATAATCTTCGACTAAATAATGATTATGATTATCTCTGACCCCAAAAACCCCGAAATACCAATTTTGAATAGAAACGTTCCATTATCACAACCATGTGGAGCCGCCATCGTGAATTTATGAATTTTGAGAATAAATTCATAGTCTTTGACCCCGAAAACCTCCACAATCCACAATCCTCCACAATCCACAATCCTCCACGGATCCCGTTCATTTTGGTCTTTCGCCAAAGCTGTGGGAAGAAATTTCACTTCCGGCTCATTTCCTCCCCTAACCAAAGAAGATGGAACACTAGCAACGACTGCCCAGGAAAAAGCCAATATCTTTGCGCGTCTATTTGCTGGAAATTCCACTCTGGATTCATCGGGAAAACAACCCCCGAACATTACACCTATTGACAGTCACATGCCCGAGATCACCTTTCGCCAACGTACTATCAGAAAGATTTTGCTGGGTCTCAACACCAACAAAGCCTGTGGATCTGACGGAATCCCGCCGATTGTTCTCAAGAAATGTGCCCCCGAACTAACACCTGTTCTTTGCAAGTTGTTCAACCACTCTTACAATTTGGGGTATTTCCGTCCAATTGGAAAATTGCAAGAGTACAGCCAGTCCCTAAAAAAGGCAAAAAGGCCCTACCTAGCAACTACAGACCTATCGCACTGCTATCTATCATTTCAAAGGTCATGGAAAAAGCCATCAACATCGAGCTCATGAAATATCTGGAAGACTCAGGAATTGTCAACGATAGGCAATATGGCTTCCGCCATCAGAGATCAACTGGTGACCTGCTCGCTTACGTCTCACATATATGGCAGCTATCTATTGAAAAGCATGGAGAAACTTTAGCTGTGGCATTAGATATCTCCAAGGCGTTCGATCGAGTTTGGCACCAGGGACTCCTCGCCAAGCTTCCGTCTTATGGCTTGCCCCTCAGCTGTGTTCTCTGCTTGCTAGTTTTCTCTCAAACAGGTCTCTCCATGTAGTGGTCGATGGAGTTTCATCTGACACTCTACTCATAAATGCTGGTGTTCCGCAAGGATCCATTCTCGCACCAACACTATTTCTACTTCACATCAACGACCTGTTGAAAGCAACTTCATGTCCAGTACACAGCTTTGCCGATGATAGTACCCTCCATACCGCTTTCTCTTCCAGGGCCCCTATATCAGCCCGTGAAACCAGAAATGAACGAGGAAGAAATGTTAATAATATAAATATGGACTTGGCAACAATTCTCGAATGGGGATCTAATAACTTGGTAGAATTCAATGCAAACAAAACACAAGCATGTCTTTTCTCTAGAAAAGCCGATCTCGCTGTGCCTAACATAACTTTGTCAGGAGTAACCATACCACTGAAGCCATCCATATCGATGCTTGGTATTACTATCAGCAATAACCTTTCCTGGGAAAATCACGTGAGGTCCATTGCCAAAGTGCATCCCAAAACTTGGTTTTTTGTTTCGTGCCAAGAGCTATTTCACCCCCAGTCAGCTGCTTATGATCTATAAGGCACAGATCCGACCTGTCCTGGAATACTGTTCCCATATTTGGAGTGCGGCACCTAAACATATCCTGAGGCTATTGGATTCTGTCCAAAAAAGGGCAATTCGTCTCGTCGGTGATGCCTCGCTTACAAACTCGCTCATTTGTCTGGAACACCGTAGAAAAGTTGGCGATTTGTCTCTATTTTATAGATATTTTCATGGGCGATGCTCTTCTGAAATATCAACAATCGTTCCTGCTTTGGCAGTCTCTTCGAGATTAACCCGTCAAGTTCAGTCATCACACCCCTTCGTGGTCACTTTGGAAACCTGCAGAACATCACTTTCCAAAGACTCGTTCATCCAACGAACAGCGAGGCTTTGGAACTCATTGCCTAGGGAGGTGTTCCCCGAGGCATACAACCTTCAGAAATTTAAGAAGAACACCAACTCCTACCTTCTTTCCCTAGGTTCCCACGATGTTCTCTGAACATTACAGGATATCCCTTTTCGTGGGAACCAGAACATAAAAAAAAAAAAAAACACCATTTTTTAATTGAATCGGACCATAATTACAAAACTCGTTCGCCATCTTAGAGCCGCCATCTTGAATTTGTGAATTTTGAAAGAAAATTCATGATCTCCGACCCCGAAAACCCCCACATACTAATTTTGAGTCGAATCGGACCATAAACACAAATCTCGTCTGCCATCTTAGAGCCGCCATTTTGTTTTTGTTTTTCTCAAAAATTCCATACTGCATTGTCACGGGAACTATGAACACCTGCCAAATTTCACGTTAATAGGGCAACTGGAAGTGGATCAAATTTAATTTGCAAGATTTGATGACAAACATCAAACATAATGTCATTTCTGGGCGGTAAATTCAAACTGTCGGTTGAAATACATTTCAAGTGATAAATCAAGTCCCGAAAAAACAGTTGCAAATTAATGATACAAGATACAAAGCACTTTGTTCACAGATTCAAATACCAAACAGCCATCAATGATAACAATCCAACGCCTAGAAATTTGAGGTTGATTAGAAACAAGCCAAAAATTTTATTTTGGCGGTACGCTTGAATCACGCTTCTATGTAGGTAAGGCGTTCTGTGGTTGATAAGTGTAAGAAATTATATTTAGAATGCATTTTGTCACCCCGCGGGCGGGGGTGTAATCGGGGTGAAAATGTTGAAAAAATTAAAATTACATTCAAACGGCACTGTAGAGTTTTTTCGTTTGCAGAATCAAATTCAGGAGGTTGGAATACATAGCACCTGATATATGAAATAATTTGTCGCCCCGTCGGAGGATAAGTTTTGGGGGAGGAAATATAAAAAAATCAATATTCAGTTTAAACGACACTGTAGAGTTTTCTAGTGTGCAAAATCGAATTTAGGAAGTCGAAATACATACTACCCCTGATATATGAAATTATTTGTCGTCCCGTCGAAGGGTGTCTATTGGGGGTGGAAATGTTGGAAAAAAAATCAATTCAAAAGAAACAGCCGAGTTACTTTTTTCTTAGTATATTTTGTAGTTGTGGATAACTTCACACCCGTTAGTTCGCCGATGTTTTACTCACTAATCGTCAAAAATGTGTACTTCCAATTAATTAGCCAATAAAAACTTTTTAACAAAAAATTAAATCGACGAAATACGGAACTGAAAAGTAAAAAATAAAATAAACCTTCTTAGTCCCAATAACTAAGCTCCTAACTAATGTAAGTAACTAATTTTGAGTCGGCGCCAAACAAACAATCAACGAAGATCATTAAATTACTTCAAAAAAATTATCAGAATGTCACCGCCCAACTCGATGCCATCATTTTACGCCTTACCTAATTCATTTGATTGTTTGTTTGGCGCCGACTCAAAATTAGTTACTTACATTAGTTTAGGAGCTTAGTTATTGAGACTAAGAAGGTTTATTTTATTTTTTATTTTTCAGTTCCGTATTTCGTCGGTTTAATTTTTTGTTAAGTTTTTATTTTTCAATTTTTTATGGCTACAATATACTAATTACTACCTACTTGTTTTTTTATTACTTCCAAAATACTTACTTACCCACCTTACTTCAACTATTACCAGTTAAATAATATGATTATCTACTTTTACTATTTGTTGTAATATAAATTATTTTTGTTGTTCTGGTTAGTTTATTTCATTACTTTGTATATCATTCCATCCTCTTATAAAATATACTGATTTTGACGGATGTGGAACAGAAATAATGTCAGTAGCGATCTGTCATTGTCAACAACGTATGTGTGTGCCAATGTTCATAAGTGAAAAATCAATTATGCCCTATTTTTCTACCCGTAAGGGTATATAATTCCATTCGAAATCTAAATATAAGGTATACCCTATCTATTAAAAGAAGAATCATCCAAATCGAAGAACCCAGTACAAAGTTATGCCTGATAGAATCGGTTAACGGACCAGAATTCAGAGGGTGAGTGATCAATATCCTTCATGTTGCTACCCTTAGGGGTGGATTTCATCTTTTAAATTCAAATGGGACCACCTTCGAAGTACACCCTATCCACTGAAAAAAGAATTATCGGAATCGGACGCCTCAGTAACAAGTTATGCGTGATCATACATAAAAAAAATTATGGAAAAAAAAATACGGGTCCTTTTTGGTTTCGTCGGTTAAAAAATACGGAATCAGTGATTTTCCAGATTTCCAACCCTAATGTTGAGGGCGAAGTTTGCAGGTAATGATTTTCGTCCACTTGGAAAATAAGGGGTAGTAACCCGAGCCTAAATAGAAAAAGCTACTGTGCTAGCGAAGCATGTTGTGAATTTAATAAAATTCTGTGGAAATCTAACCGCGTGTGTTGTGATTTAAAATAACGATGAAAGGGAGGAATATCGAGGGGACTGTTAAACAAAATGGAAGAAATTTAATAGACATAGCCCTCCAAAGAGAAGTGTTAACCGTATACGTGTTTCGGGCTCTCGGCCCTCATCAGTAGGGTGAAGAAGTGCAAGGATGAACAACACTTGGTAGAAAACGACAAATCATCTAGTTCATTAAATTTCTTCCATTTTATTTTATATTACTATAGATTTCCATCAAGTAACGGCCGAGTCAATCGAGAAAATATTAATTGTTATAATTTTAATAAATACTCAAAAGAGCTTTTTTGATAAAGATGAAACTTTTTCAACCCCCATTTTTTTTCTCGATGTATATCCGTGGATGTAGATAGTTTCACCCACATCCAAAATCATTGTATGGGAAATGAGGAGATGGCCGTTCAATTTCTACAAGCTTTCATTTACTTTCACCTGTCCCGATGTGTGTAATCAAATCATACAAGTTAAATTTGATCCACTTCTAGTTGTCCGATTAACGTGAAATTTGGCAGGTGTTCATAGTTCCCGTGACAATGCATTATGGAATTTTTGTTAGAGAAAAAAACAAAATAGCGGCTCCAAGATGGCGGACGAGATTTGTGTTTATGGTCCAAATCGATCCAAAATTGCTATGTGGGGGTTTTCGGGGTCGAAGTTTATGAATGTTTTTTCCAAATTCATAAAATCAAAATGGCGGCTCCAAGATGGCCGACGATATCTGTGATTATGGTCCGATTCTATTCAATATTGGTATGTGGGGATTTTTGGGGTCGGAGATTATGAATTTAGTCGACGCTCATTGATTTTTTGTAAAAATTCGTAAATTGAAGATGACAACTGCAGGATGACGAGTTAGTGTAATCGCCTTTTATTCTGGCGAAAGTCGGCGCAACCTGTCAATCGCTCCGGTTCATTCTATTGGCGGTCCGTTATGGCCATGGGCGTGCATGTCATTTTAACACCAAAGTACAATGCAAACTGAGATACTAGTCGCCATTGTCACCGCCACTGCGCATATAACTTCTTCGCCAGAATAAAAGGCGATTGCAGTAATCTTTAGATGGTCTCCTCATTGAAGAAGTAGATAGCTCAGAAGTTACAGGAAAAAGGCCTCATACTAACGATGCTTTAACAAAAATGCATCGATTAAGACGTACTTAAGTACTAAAAAGTACAAAATAAAATAATTAATAAAAAACCTTTTAAAAGACAAGCCACAATTACAAAACTTGTCCGCCATCTTGAATTTATGAATTTTGACAAAAAATTCACAATCTCCGACTACGAAAATCTCACATACCAATTTTCAATAAAATTGGACCATAATCACTGAGATCGTCCGCCATCTTGGAGCCGCCATTTTGATTTCTTGAATTTTGACAAAAAAATCATAATCTTCGACCCCAAAAACATTTTTTTTTATTGAATCGGACCATCACAAATCTCGTCCGCCATCTTGGAGCTGCCATTTTGTTTTTCTCTAACAACTACTATGAACACCTGCCAAATTTCACGTTAAGCGGACAACTAGAAGTGGGTCAAATTTAACTTTGATAAATTTGATAACACACATCGGGACAGGTGAAACTAAATAAAAGCTTGTAAAAAACAATCTGCAATGGAGAAAACTCTACATTGCCATAAGAACGCAAAATATCGACCTTCCGATAACGATTCTGCACCCGAAAAAGCCCTACATTGTCGTTTCGACGAATTAATTTTTTTTTTTTCAATATTTCCCTATTGTCGTGAATGTAGAGGGTTAGTTTTTGACCGACAAAATCGAGTGACATATACATTTAGCACAGGTTATGAACAAAAATTTGATCCAAGCGATTTTTTCGAAAACATAATAATTTTATTGAAATTTATTATTGGGGTTGTAGAGTGTTAATTTTTTCCCGACAAAATATAGTGGCACATATTAGAATATACAGTGCTAGTCAAAAGTCCCCTCCCCCCCTCGTATCTTTTGAACGGGTATACTTATAATAATGAAATTTGGAGGGTGGAAATAAACGGATGTAGGCTTCTCAATTGGTCATAACAGGTGACGCAATAGTCATAAATGACGTCACAAGGCCACTGTGACCAATAATTTTAAATGGGACCCTATGGCAAGTGACAGCTCGTTTGAAAGGTATTGAAAATACCTATTCAGTCATACCAATTTTGTTTGGGTTTTGGCTGATTTTGATTGATAAATTGAAGAAATACGAAAATTATAGTTTCGCATTTAATTAATAAAGATTTAAGAACCAGTTCTTATAATAAATGTTCAAAATGTGCTCCATCTACTTCCTGGCAGTAATGCATCCTATTGCTAAACTCTTGTCGTACTCGTCCCAGTGTGTCAGCGGAAATTGCCCTACATTCTTCAACAATTCGTTGTTTCAGAATGGCAATACTGTCAGGTGCTGTAGCGTAAACCTTAGATTTCAAGTACCCCCATAGAAAAAAATCTAATGGTGTAAGGTCCGGTGACCGAGCTGGCCATTCGATCGAACCTCGTCGTCCAATCCATCTACCACGATATTCTTCATCTAGGTAACGTCTTACTGCACCGTAATAGTGTGCAGGAGCACCATCGTGTTGAAACGTTATTTCCAAGTTGTCGAATTCATCTGGATTATCTTCTAGAATTTCAAGAATTAACGCCTCAATATCATTTTGTAACATCTCCAGATACAATTCACCGGTTAAGTTAGCATTGAGAAAAAGAGGCCCAACTATGTGGTTTCCCAAAATACCTGCCCAAACATTTACTTTTTTGAAATTGAGTATGTTTTTCACGAAAGATGTGAGGATTTGTGTCACCCAATACCTCACATTTTGAGTGTTAACATTTCCATTGAGAAAGAAAGTACTTTCGTCACTAAAACAAATTGTCTGTATGTAGCCTGGTTGTTGGTTCATTTTATTGGACATAGTTTCACAGAATTCTAGTCTTCGGTCGGGGTCATCATCTGAAAGTTGGTGCACCATTTTTTAAATTTGTATGGATGAACTTTGTTTGTAGCCAACACTCTATGTACTGTCCTTTGACTAACTTCACAGATAGACGCAACTTGGGCTGTGGAAGAAGTAGGGTTTACTACCATTTCTCCAATTATGTCAATTTTTTTGTCATCACTAATTGTTGGTCGACCAGATCGTTTGGCATCTTGAACACTACCTGATGCTTCAAACTTCCGAAGAAGCTCCCTCAAATAAACCCTCGATATAGGGCGATCGGGGTACCTCTCATTAAACAGTCGTTCCGCTGCATGGAAATTGTTTCTACATTCACCAATTATTAAGATAGCTGCTACTTTGTCGGCTACAGTACGTACCATTTTGCCTATGTAAACACTTAAACGTCTCGTTAAACAATAGCTTAGGTAAATTTTCAAGGTATAAACACTTTTGACAAGTAGAGAATTCAAAAACGTCAACCTTTTTGACAATTAACCAGAGGCGTACTTTAAAATCTTTATTAATTAAATGCGAAACTATAATTTTCGTATTTCTTCAATTTATCAATCAAAATCAGCCGAAACCCAAACAAAATTGGTATGACTGAATAGGTATTTTCAATACCTTTCAAACGAGCTGTCACTTGCCATAGGGTCCCATTTAAAATTATTGGTCACAGTGGCCTTGTGACGTCATTTATGACTATTGCGTCACCTGTTATGACCAGTTGAGAAGCCTACATCCGTTTATTTCCACCCTCCAAATTTCATTATTATAAGTATACCCGTTCAAAAGATACGAGGGGGGGAGGGGACTTTTGACTAGCACTGTATGCATACATTAACGAAAAAAAAATTATTCTCGTATTCGTAACAGAAACATATCAATTTCATGGCTGGTTACGAATTCTGACCATCACTAGACGACCCCTGGCGGACGGACGGTCATACATCCCCATAAGTCCGCTGGATCTCGTGGCTGCGTTTGCATTGATTTTACATCATCCTGACAGACAGTGCGACAAATTCTTACGTTAGTAATCCTATGGAATTCGATCATGCAATTGAAAAATCTCTACGTATTCGTTTGAACGAGAAACATATATTTCTGTAGTTGAATTTTATTTTGTGGTCGTGAATAACTTCACAGTCTTTATTTTTTCGTTCAGATATACGCAACCCTAAAAAATTGATGAATTGAAACTAATTTTCAAATTACAATACGTCTTAATAACTATTTCAAAATTTTGCGAGATCCTTTCCTTGCCATGTGGATCCTTGATTCGCACATATTTAACCAGACCGCGAACAGCAATTCTACACTGATAACATGGCTTTTCTAATCGCTGATAACAATAATTAATGAAAAAAATGCCACGTGTTCATATTTTCGTTATAGCAAGGCATTTTGCAATTGTTTTTTTTTTCTAGTCTATTTCCAGTTGAATATCAGAATTTTCAATCGGTATATTCGTTGCCATGTTGTTTTATCGGAACCTGAAAAAGCGTTTTAGGCCCGATATTATAATATCAGTTTAAACTCTTGAGTGACGTCATCGAGTTTAAACCCTAAACCCTACCTCAGGTATGGTTTGAAGGAAACGAAACGAAACAAAACACCATAAGGCCAAGTGACGATGACATTTATATACATGGAAAATAAAAATCTTATGTGTTTTTATAAAACGACTTTTTCACTAGCTTTGGTTTAAACTTGAAGATAAACTGGTTTAAGGTTTTCGGAGTTTAAACTGACATTATAATATCGGGCCTTAAAGTAATATAGGTACTTTTTTTTCACCCGAAAAGTTCCGTGTAAAACGAATCTTTAGACCCGCTCCTCTCGCGCTTAGGGATTGAAGTCTAAAAAAATTATTTTATCAATTATTTTTTTAGACTTTTTTTGAAACCTTTTATTCAAATGCGCTAAAAAGTAAAAAATAATTGCTTTGGATGTGTGACGTAGGTTATTCTGTGAGTTACAGATTCAAAAGCTTGTCGCTTTTGTATTCGAACTGAAAACTTTGTGCGGCAAGCTCTTGAATCACCTATATGAAGTTAGCGAGACAACTCCGAAAAAGTTGATAACAGATTATTCCATAATTTGCCGCCTTTTTGTCGCTAATTAGTTGCGAAGAAAAAAGAATTGTCGCTCTATTTATAAAAAAAATATGCAATGTTTCGCAAAAATTTTTTAACCAGAATCTGCCGGTTTTTTGTCGCTAATTAGTTGCGGAGAGAAAAAACTATTTTCTTAAAAATTATACTGTTTCAACAACTCCGTTATTTTTATCTTTTCTCACATTTTAGTCACAAATTAGTGCTTTTTTTCGATAATTAGTTGTGGAAAGAAAATATTCGTCTATCCTTTCTTTCAAAAATTTGCAATGTTTTGATAACCTTATATGAAGTTAGCGGGACAACTTCCGTCTTTTTTTATTATTTTAAACGGTCTTATTCAGCTTACAGTCTTGTTTATTTGTGTGGGTTGAATCTAGTAATTGAAATTGTATTCCTTTCCTGTTGAGCTATTAATCTGAAATTTGGTACACACCTTTAGTTCTGATGACAATACAATTATGTATATTCAGTATCATTGTAAATCCAAGATGGCCGTCGCCACAGAATGGCGGATGACATATTTTGTTCAACTCCCTCAATATGGGTATCAAATGAAAGGACTGAACCAGTACAAAGATAGTACTCCGTGAAAAAATTTCAAATCGAAGATGGTCGCCACCACAAAATGGCAGATTTCTTTGTTTTTCAATCCCCTCAATAGGGGTATCGAATGAAAAAAAAAATGTTTCGAAACCATACTGAAACAGGGAGAAGAATTATTGTGTGGGGTATATGAAGTATTCGAAATGGGAAAAGTGGTTCCTAGAAATTGATTATTTAGCAATTTTTTTTAAATTTATTCAATAATTTATGTTTTGTCGAGTTTTACCCATTATAGATATGAGCATAACTTTTTCATACTTTTCAGTCACGATAGATATAAATATAAACATAGCATTGATGCCCGTTTTTGATTTCTCACAGTGTCGACAATTGGTCCTCATATATGTCGGCGATTGGTTATTCATATTTTTCAGGTGTCGAAAATTGGGGCATCTGATATGCGTTTTCATTTATTTAATTTGAATTATTTCACCATGTTATGATAAGTTTTTCTTGTCTGTTGAAATGGAAGTTACAAAGATTCAGAAACTGAATATCGCAACCACGTAAAAATTCCCCTTGAGTTCGAAAAGTATTCGTCATTTTCACGAATACCCTATTGTATGGATATTTATGACCAACCTGATAATTAGTGGGAAATTTGAAACTTTGATTATGTTGAGTTTTGTTCATATTGTGGGAATTTTGGGGAAAAAGTTTCAGTTTCAAAATGTTATTGTAAATATTGCTCAAATTATCCAGGTCTGTATTTTTGTTTATACCATTGGTATCATTGTTGATGGAAAACATTTCTTTAAATAACCATTTATGTAAGTTATTCTCTGTGCAAAATACTTCAAAATGGTTGTAATCCAAAATGTGCTCACTGGAGATGACATTCTCAGCCAGTGCCAAAGTTAATTTCTTTGTATTGCTATCACTTTTATGGGACGTTAGGCGTCCAGACAAAGTTCTTGATGTTTGTCCAATATATGCTTTGTCATAAGTCTGACAGGGAATTTGGTAAACGACATTTGATTTTTCCATCCTTTTCCAAGGTTTCAATTGGTAAGTTTCAGAGGGGAGACTATTAGTAGTAGATAGTGACGATGCGTTGGGCAATTTTGATATTCTCATTTTTGAAGACATTTATAAGCTTTAACGATTGAAAATATGGTAACAAACAGAAAAAATAAGTTATTGAAACACTTTTGGTTGGGAGGAAGAACTGAGAACAGATAGAAATTACGGAAGTTGTTTTGCTAACCTCATATGAAGTTAGCCAAACATCGCAAATTTTTATTTAAAAAAGGAGCGACAATTTTTTTTTCTCCGCAACTAATTAGCGACAAAAAGGCGGCCAATTATGGATACTTTGGAACTGTGAAAAAATTGAAATTACGGAAGTTGTTTTGCTAACTTCATATGAAGTTAGCGAAACATCGCATATAAAAAGAAGAGCAACAATTTTTTTTCTCCGCAACTAATTAGCGACAAAAAACCGGCAGATTCTGGATACTTCAGAACTGAGAAAAGAAAGATATTGCAGAAGTTGTTTCGCTAACTTCATATGAAGTTAGCGAAACATCGCATAAGTATTTTTTTTATAAATAGAGCGACAATTTTTTTTTCTCCGCAACTAATTAGCGACAAAAAGGCGGCAAATTATGGATACTTCGGAACTGTGGAAAAATTGAAATTACGGAAGTTGTTTCATATGAAGTTAGCGAAACATCACATATTTAAAAAAAAAAAGAGCGACAAATTTTTTTTCTTCGCAACTAATTAGCGACAAAAAGGCGGCAAATTATGGAATAATCTGTTATCAACTTTTTCGGAGTTGTCTCGCTAACTTCATATAGGTTCTTGAATCTACGTCAGACATCCAAAGCAATTATTTAGCGCAGGGAGGGCAAATCATTAGATTTATTTTTTCAACCTTTCCACTTCTTTTACATACCAACTGACGACCCGACAAATCATTATAAATGTAATTACTTGCGTAAATCAACCTTCTGAATTCGATTCGAAAAGCCTTTTCATTGTCGTTGGCACAAGGAACGGATATATTTGCAGTCCCGCTACATTTTTCTCAGCGTAAAAAGAAATCTTTGAAAGACCACTTAAATAGAACGTTCAAATTAAGCATGGTAAGTTACACGAAAACTATAGCTATGATCCTATTTTCATTCAGCGGTCATCTAGCAGAGAGTGGCCAAAATGAAGGCACCGCAGGAGAATGTACTTCAAATATTATTCGCTAGATAGCGTTCAGATTTTTGAGATGACTGTCTTATTTGTGAGATTGTTGCGACTTATTTCAACGAGAGGGTTTCGATGATGTACGTAAAATGAAATAATGAAAATATTTGTTTGAAGGTTGTAGACGATGTGGTAACTTGATTACTCTCGTTTCGGACATCCATCGTCTTAATGGATTTAAAAGGTTTCCACGACGTTTCGAATGCTTGTATTGCAGATACAAGCATTCGAAACGTCGTGAAAACCTTTTAAATCCACTAAGACGATGGACGTCCTAAACGAGAAATAATGGAAATTAATAATACATTGTAGGAATCCTTGATATACAAGTCATACTCTATTATTATTTTTTTCATTTGTCCTTACAAATGAACCTCTGGATTGTGAAAAAAAAAACAACAATAGTTACCCAATCAGCCAAAAACGTTTCAATAATGTTCACCTTGGATGTTTTAATCGAGACACATGTAAACTTCATTGATGACATCAATAGGTAATTTATGAATTGTATTTGCCACTTGCTTGTAATTAGTATTCAAATGACACCCACTTCGTTCTCTGCTTCGATAATTTTCTCAATACAATTCCAATTATCGGCGGCGCATTCTTAAAAAAATACCAGACCACTTCCCACTCTCAATTATGAATGAAATGAACCTACGAATAAAATACATTGGCCAATCATTTTTGTTCCAATTTTTTTAAGTTTTCAGAAGTTACCTTTTTTTCAAACGACAGACAACGCGGAGGAAAAATAATGAACTTGTAAAAACTTCAACGAAAAATGCAGTCAATTGTAGTCGAGCTTCGTCCAACTCAACTAGTGTTCCGTACCAGAGCAGAGAATAATCGCAGGTGTACTATTTCTATAATAGCCCAGTCTGTAGAGAATTAAGTTGATTTGTACAGTGTGGTCCATAGGTATGGAATAAATTCATTTTAGCGTTATTATGTATTTGTACCAAAAAACCTGAAACTGATCGATTTCTATTGTCAATTTGACAATTTACAGTATGAAAATATTACCCCCTTCTTGCACCCCTCCGAATTATGAGCACCCCCTCAAAACAATTAAATGAGGAGGGGGGTCGTGTGGTACCTTGTTCGAAATTGATTTTCATTCTCTGTTCAGCAATATCAAGTTTTTCACATTTGGTGCAATCATAACTAAGAAAATTCATTTTGAAAATGTAAAATTTTGATACTTTTAAAATGAAGGAAATAATGTTTAGGAAGTATTTTTCAATTTATTTTACAATTAAATTAAATGTTCAAAATGACCATCATTCACTTTTTGACAATAAGCAAGTCGATCTTGGAATTCTCGTACATTTTTTAGGGCCTCGGGGGTTATGTTATTAATTTCTTCAGTTATCCTAACTTTTAAATCTGCAATATTGTCTGGTCTATTGAAATATACTTTTGATTTTAATTTTTTTTTTTTATGTTCTGGTTCCCACGAAAAGGGATATCCTGTAATTTTCAGAGAACATCGTGGGAACCAAGGGAAAGAAGGTAGGAGTTGGTGTTCTTCTTAAATTTCTGGAGGTTGTATGCCTCGGGGAACACCTCCCTAGGCAATGAGTTCCAAAGCCTCGCTGTTCGTTGGATGAACGAGTCTTTGGAAAGTGATGTTCTGCAGGTCTCCAAAGTGACCACGAAGGGTGTGATGACTGAACTTGGACGGGTTAGTCTTGAAGAGACTGCCAAAGGAGGAACGATTGTTTATATTTCAGAAGAGCATCGCCCAATGAAATATCTATAAAATAGAGACAAATCGCCAACTTTTCTACGGTGTTCCAGACAAGTGAGCGAGTTTGTGCGGCATCACCGACGAGACAATTGCCCTTTTGGACAGAATCCAATAGCCTCAGGATATGTTTAGGTGCCGCCTCCAAATATGGGAACAGTATTCCAGGACAGGTCGGTCTGTGCCTTATAGATCATAAGCAGCTGAGTGGGGTGAAATAGCTCTTGGCACGAAACAAAACCAAGTTTTGGGATGCACTTTTGGCAATGGACCTCACGTGATTTTCCCAGGAAAGGTTATTTGCTGATAGTAATACCAAGCATCGATATGGATGACTTCAGTGGTATGGTTACTCCTGACAAAGTTATGTTAGGCACAGTGAGATCGGCTTTTTAGAGAAAAGACATGCTTGTGTTTTGTTTGCATTGAATTCTACCAAGTTATTAGATCCCCACTCGAGAATTGTTGCCAAGTCCATATTTATATTATTAACATTTCTTCCTCGTTCATTTCTGGTTTCACGGGCTGATATAGGGGCCCTGGAAGAGAAAGCGGTATGGAGGGTACTATCATCGGCAAAGCTGTGTACTGGACATGAAGTTGCTTTCAACAGGTCGTTGATGTGAAGTAGAAATAGTGTTGGTGCGAGAATAGATCCTTGCAGAACACCAGCATTTATGAGTAGAGTGTCAGATGAAACTCCATCGACCACTACATGGAGAGACCTGTTTGAGAGAAAACTAGCAAGCAGAGAACACAGCTGAGGGGCAAGCCATAAGACGGAAGCTTCGAGGAGTCCCTGGTGCCAAACTTGATCGAACGCTTTGGAGATATCTAATGCCACAGCTAAAGTTTCTCCATACTTTTCAATAGATAGCTGCCATATATGTGAGACGTAGGAGCAGGTCACCAGTTGATCTCTGATGGCGGAAGCCATATTGCCTATCGTTGACAATTCCTGAGTCTTCCAGATATTTCATGAGCTCGATGTTGATGGCTTTTTCCATGACCTTGAAATAATAGATAGCAGTGCGATAGGTCTGTAGTTGCTAGGTAGGGCCTTTTGCCTTTTTAGGGACTGGCTGTACTCTTGCAATTTTCCAATTGGACGGAAATACCCCCAAATTGTAAGAGTGGTTGAACAACTTGCAAAGAACAGGTGTTAGTTCGGGGCAGATTTCTTGAGAACAATCGGCGGATTTCGTCAGATCCACAGGCTTTGTTGGTGTTGAGACCCAGCAAAATCTTTCTGATAGTACGTTTGGGGAAAGGTGATCTCGGCATGTGACTGTCAATAGGTGTAATGTTCGGGGTTGTTTTCCGATGAATCCAGAGTGGAATTTCCAGCAAATAGGTGCGCAAAGATATTGGCTTTTTCCTGGGCAGTCGTTGCTAGTGTTCCATCTTCTTTGGTTAGAGGAGGAAATGAGCTGGAAGTGAAGTTTCTTCCCACAGCTTTGGCGAAAGACCAAAATGAACGAGATTCGTTAGGACATTCAGCAAGTTTTGATCTTATTTTGGCATTGTGGGCATCTTTTGAGCATTCTATTGTCTCTTTGAATATGCCTCTAGCCTCGACATATGCTGCTCTGGTCTCAGGGCCCGGATTTTTTAGCCATCGATGGTATGCTGCCTGTTTGGAAGCCACAGCTCTTGAGCAGTTTCTGTTAAACCAGGTCTTATCGGATGATGTTCTTCTTCGGTATTCGGTATGTAGGTTTGCATCCCCAACATGATGATTTCAGAAATTGTCTCGGCACATTGTGTTGGATCTACTGAAGAGAAACAAACTCTCTTCCATGGAAACGCTGAGAAAACCATACGAAGACCTTCCCAGTCGGCCGAATTGTAATGCCACATGAGACGGGTGGTATTGTGCAGCTCGATGGTAAATGGAAAGAGCATGTTGTGGAGATGAGGGTGTGATCAGAGTTTCCAAGTGGGGCACAAACTTCTATTCTATAATGGGTCAGGATTGGTGGTGAGGAAAAGATCTAGTGTATTGGCAGACTGGTTGTTGACATCAGGGATCGGGTTGGTAGCTCGACCAGTTGTTCTAGACCATGAGTGATGGCAAGGCCTCGGCTTGATGACCCGCATCATCTGTTTTGTTAGAGAATTTGAGCCAGGCAGCGTTATGTACATTAAAATCTCCCATGATTATGGTTTCAGCTGTTGGATGGTTCTCCTGAATGTAGTCCAGTTTGAGTGATAAAAACTCAAAGAGGTCGTTATATGAAGGTTCATTAGGTGATAGGTAAAGGCAGCAGAGGAACTTAGTCAGTTTGGTATCAGATAGCTTGAACCACATCACATCAAAGTCTTTCGGTTCCAAACTCTCTTAACGCTGGCATGAAAGGTTAGCCTTAGCGTAAAGGCAGACTCCACCTTTGAACCTGAATCGAGAATGGAGTTCGTAACCAGGACAAAGCATATGGACCTTGTTGGTGGACGAGTTTACTTGTGTTTCTGTTAGAGCCAGAATATCCGGTTTTTTCGTCTGTAGGTGATGGTGGACGTCATTGATGTTCCCCCCATAAGAAATAATCAGGTATTTTCTTCTTTGTTTTGCTAAACGTCAGGAAAAAGTCGCTTAAGACACCAAAAAATTATTCACAAAACCCACATAAATAACGTAATGTCAATCTAGTAGACTACTGTTATTTTGATATTTATAAGTTGCTGACACACGTCAGTGTATTGAAAAATATTTGTGTGTGTGTATTTGATTTAACTATGGCTCATTTATCCGAAACTCAAAGAATAGACATTTTAATTATGATTGGATGCGGTAATAAAACAAGAACTCAAAAGGAAGTTTGTGAAATGTTTAATAATAAAGACCCTGGTCAAGTCAACACGTCTCACAGTCTACAGTTAGCAAAATAGAAACAAAATTTCGTGAAACTGGAATGTAAAAACTATTCAAAAATCAGGTAGAAATGTTAAATTGGATGAGGAAAAAAAGTTAGATGTACTGTTAGCGATTGACGAAAATCCGCATATGACAAGTAGACAACTTGCCGCCGACAATGATGTAAGTAAATCATCGATATTGAGAGCTTTACATGAAGAAAAATACCATCCTTATAAAGTCCAGTTGGTTCAGGAGATAAATGAGGATGATCCTGATAGAAGGCAACAATTCTGTGAACTGATGATGGACAGAATGGAAGCAGATTTGCAGTTCATAAACAAAATTGTTTTTTCTGATGAAACTACGTTTCATTTAAATGGAACGGTTAATAGACAAAACTGTAGATATTGGAGCAGAGAAAATTCTCATCATCATCATTGGATGTGTGAGGTTCACACACAATATCCTAAAAAAGTGAACGTTTGGGCTGGTATCATTAACAACAAAATTATTGGCACTTATGTTTTTTAAGGCACATTTAATGGTGAGGTTTATCTAGATTCTTTGATGAACTTTTCACAGCCTACATTAAAAAGACATTTTCCTGATGTTAATGATCCAAATGCAATAGATAGATCAATTTGGTACCAACAAGACGGAGTTCCACCTCATTAAAAACGTATCGTTAGAGATTATTTGAACGAAGTTTTTCCCAATAGGTGGATTGGAAGACTTGGAACGATTGAATGGCCGCCTAGATCCCCCGATTTGACTCCTCTCTATTACTTCTTATGGGGTTATTTAAAATCAAAAGTATATTTCAATAGACCAGACAATATTGCAGATTTAAAACTAAGGATAACGGAAGAAATTAACAGCATAACCCCTGAGGTCCAACAAAATGTTGTACGAGAATTCCAAGATCGACTTGCTTATTGTCAAGAGAAAAATACTAAACATTATGTGACATTATTTCCTTCATTCTACGTAAATTATCAAAATTTTACATTTTCAAAATAAATTTTCTCAGTTATAATTGCACCAAATTTGAAAAACTTGATATTGCTGAACAGAGAATGAAAATACCTTTCGAACAATGTGCCACGCGATCCCCATTCTCATTTAAATTTTTTGAGGGGGTGCTCATAATTCAGAGGGGGTTCAAGGAGGAAATATTTTCATACTGTAAATTGACAATAGAAATCGACCTGTTTCAGGTTTTTTAAACAAATACATAATAACGCTAAAAATTAATTTATTCCATACCTATGGACCGCACTGTATATAAAACGTACAGCCAGTTTTGTTCTATTTTTTTTATTTATAAACAACGATCAAAGTAGGATACCTAATTCAGTTTCTGTCTGTAGAATTTTCCAATTCCGTTTTACAGAAAAGTTGTAAGTATTAAAAATACCTTGAATTTCATTTCTTATGTGTTAAAATCGATAAATAAATTCTCGAAATAATGGAGAAAAACCTCTTTTTGCACTATTTTAGAAATGCAATAATTGTTATAAGTGACGTATAACACCTTGTTTAGGAAATTATGAGTGTGCCAAATTTCAGTTAGATAGACTCGTTTAATATAATATTTATGAATAACTGCATATGTTTATCCGAAATACCATTTATTTTTACAATCGTCATTGGAAAGATAATTGATCTAGGGATATTTAACAAAGTGGAATGGATTCTTTGGAAGGTTGAACTTCAAGGTAAGTTGAAAAAATATGTTATTTATTAAAAAATTGTAGTTAAAGAGTCCGTTTAAAAGCGGGGTGTTTTTTTTGCTTATAAACAAATGGAATAAATTTATTTTTTATATTTTATGATAAAGGCTTATAATTAGGCTCATTGAAAAGCTGGTTAAAAAACACGTGTTTAAAAAAAACTTCTACGGCCAATAGGAGCCAAGGTAGAACCTTTTTTACACGCTTTTATTTAGTTTCACCTTTCCCGGTGTCTGTCTGTAATCAAATTTTGCAAGTCAAATTTGACCCACTTCTAGTAGCCCGATTAACGTGAAATTTGGCAGGTGTTCATAATTCCCGTGACAATACATTATGGAATTTGTTAGAGGAATAAACAAAATGGCGGCTCTAAGATGGCGGACGAGATTTGTGTTTATGATCCGATTCGACTCAAAATTGGCATGTGAGGGTTTACGCAGTCGAAGATTATGAATTTTTTGTCAAAATTCACAAATTCTAGATGGCGGACGGATTTTGTTATTATGGTGCGATTCTATTCAAAATTGGTATGTGGGGGTTTTTGGGGTCGGAGATTATGAATTTAGTCAAAGATTATTGATTTTTTGTCAAAATTCATAAATTGAAGATGGCAGCTCCAGGATGGCGGACGAGTTAATATTTAGATAGTCTCCTCATTGAAGAACTTGATAGCTCAGAATCTATAACTTACGGGATAACCTACGTCACACATCCAAAGCAATTATGTTTTACTTTTTAAGGCATCTGAATAGAAGCTTGTCTTAAAAAAGGTTTTTTTATTAATTATTTTATTTTAATCGTATCTCTGTTATTTATAAACATTAAGAGTTAAATTTTTGACAGATTTTCAATGAAGACCTATATTTTATGACTCAATCGATAAGTGTACAATTAATTCAAGGTGTATAAAGTCCTAGCCCTTTAAAGTGAAGGTACTCTTGGAAGAGCGCCGTGGTCAGGTGGTCGAAAGAGCAGCAATCGAAAAATTCTACAGCCCCAATTTCCCGACTTTGATCGTTGTTTATAAAAAAATACCGCAAAACTGGCTGTACGTTATTTATCATGTACTAACCGCCCTCCCCTATTACCTTCAGATACCTGTAATATTTCTTGGAAGTGAAATCGATCAATGTTTTGATCTACAGACTGTGCTATAAGCTCTGATTAGAAATGGAAGTAGGTGGTTTCTTGTGTTGAAACCTAAACCTAGTATAGGTATATTAGATATTCAATTATTCCGAATTGCACAAATGCCAAATATAATGTGGTTTCGTAGCAATGAAAGTTTAGCCATATTATAACTTGGTCTTATGTGGACTACCTACTGAGTTTTTATATAATTTTACAAAATCAAAATGTTGACCATTCTTTATTAGATAAATGTTAAGAGGAATGGAAGGTATAAAAATCAAAATAAGAATTCCTTATTGGCAACACTGGATGACTAGATGACATGACATCATGACAAGTGATTTATTGTATTTTGATACGTCAGTTTCTTTCGAGAAAAAACAGTTATCATTTATCATATTATTACATATTGAAAAAAAACATCTAGGGGGGGAGCACAAGACAAGTATACTTTCCAAAGAAATAATTAACATTTGATAATAAGGCAAAAAAACATTGCTAATTGGGTAATAGTCTAAAAAGAGTATTTTGGCTGGCAAGTACAATATCAAAGTTTTCTCAAATACAATATCCACTAACAATCTTGAATATGGATTTCCTGCTGAAAACAGCTGTTTGAAATGAAAGTTGAAACAATCAAAATAAAGGTAGTTTTCGAATCAGAAAGAAAATGGCGGCGCAGGTATAGATGATAGAATTACGCCCTTCTATTTGGCGAAATTGTATGTATTTTCAAGTCGAACTCAAGAGACTATATTTTAAAATGAATTGTTCTACTTACAGAATCGAACTTTGAAGATGAAATTATTCCAAATCCAATAAAATGACAGGGTAATCCACAACGACGATCAACTCGCGTCACGTGATATTGAGAACTACTTGTGTGTCGACAGTGTTGCTAACTTAATACTCGATATATCCGTAGATTGTACTTAAATCGTAATAGATTCAAACAAAAATCGAACTGCAAATTCCATTGGTAAAACTAGTAGCGAGTTTTGTGTATCATTCGGAAACTGGTACACATAGTTTTAAACTCAGCGCAAAATATGGCAGATTATGAAAGAAAATAATTGTTGATGACGAAGCATAAAATTTAAGGCAGTGTCAATTGCCAATGGAATCCGCTAGAAGAGAACGTATTTGGTTATTCAAGATATATTTGAATAATATATTTATTTACAATATTTTATTTACTTGAAATTTTGCACGGACTGTTAGATAAAGATCGAAAAGATCGGAAATCAGTGGTTTACTTCGATTACCGGAATAGGGGAGTTCCGCACAAGTTGCCAACTTAAAGAAAAAACCTTTAAAACTTCTGCCTCTCCAATGGCAATTTTTCGACTTTGGTTGTATAGAAAAAGGCAATTTTGATATATCAATCGAATTACTTTTGGCCATGAAGCGCTTATATATTTCTTATATCAAATGTGTCATTCATAGAGATTTTGTCTAAAAATGTGAACAGTTGATAGGTAGTTGGCAGTAATTACAACAGAGTTTTTGTAATTCTCGTTTTGTGTCTAGTGAAAAAGAAGAAAACTTTTGAAATTCCTACACTCAAGACATCTCTTCAACTGAAAGATAGATAAATCTTCCAAGAAAACTCCATTCTGAAGGACTGTTCCAGGAATAACTTTAGGGAGGAAAATCGTCAAATTTTGTGGAAAAAAGATTGAATAAGAGTATATATACTAGTACCAGACATCTAAGAGACTCATTATAAATGGTAATCCGATACAGTAATCATGACCTATTGTTCGAGGTGATAAATAATAATGAATCTCTTAGATGTATTGCAGAACTATACAACACAATAACTGATAACAAGAGAAAGAAGTGGCGTTCTTCGGCGTTGAGGTTCAAATCTCAGAGTGAAATTATATAACTCTGCATGAGGTTCAAATGGCATCGTGACAGATGACATTCAGATTGGAACAAGCCCAACATTCGAGATTTAGACACAAAATTCCCTATTAATTTAACTTTTTTATATACAAACATATAAACACTTTGAGCAGTGGCGGATTTACAGATTTGCCGCCTCTAAATTTTGATATCGCTGAGCTCATAAAAATTATTTTTTCAGTTATGGTTAATTACTTTTTATATAAAAAAAAGTAATTTTAATGCCATATCGTATGGATTTTTGAAGATCGTGTTCACAGTAAACACGATAACTTTCGAAAAAATCATTTTTTCACTTCAATTTTTTTTTAATATACAACTTTGAGCCTAAAAATAGAGAGTTATTGCAACTCACAAATAAGCGCTGACTTTATTAAAAGATCCGCTACTAAGTATCCTCTAAAGCGATTTCGAAAGGGTGTTATTGCAATAAACTTCTTCCAAGATGCTTATGTTCAAGCTTATTTTGACAAGTACGTCAAATTATGTGAAACAACACGTAATGAAATTATATCGTCTTCGAATGTGAATCTCAATCTTTTTTTCCCTTTGTTTGGCGTCGACTTAAAATTAATTATTCACATTAGTTAAGGAGCTCAAATTTTATTAAGGGCGGGTTGTAACACCAGCTGGTCATCCTTTGGTAAAGGTTAACTAGAGGTTTTCTCTCTTTCTAGATCATGACAATGAAAAGAGAGAGAACCTGTAGTTAGCAAAACCAAAGATGACCAGAGGATACCACCGCCCAAAGACTAAAAAAGTTAATTTCATTTTTACTTTTAAGAGTCCTTTTTCGACGCTTTCATTTTTTGTTAAAAAGTATTTATGTTTACATGGGCTACACACACTGAACTACACTCAGAGTAATAATATTATTATTATTACTTTGAGGAGCCACACAGAAAATCTGAAGACTTTCTTTTTTCAACACTATACAACATATACTTAGTTTACACTCGACTCGCCACCCTTTCAAAGATTAGAGGTTACTCTACTCTTTGACCCTTTTCCTCTTTCGGGTTTGCAAAAGGAAGAACCACAGGTTATGTTTTATCTACAAGCGCACGTAAACACACCATGAACACACATGTATGTGACCTTAGACCATATATGCTACGCTACGCGTAGCATATGCACAGATTTGTAACTACTATGGCATCATATATTTATTAACTACGAATATTGATAACTGGCCATAAAAGCAATGCAATTAAAGTGAAGTCGGGTTATGTATGTCTTTCCTTGTCATATTGGCAGCGCGTAGGTATGGCAACCAAACTTCAACCAATACACGCCTCCATTTTCGCGCATGCGCATAAATTCAACGTTGTCGATTAGAAAGAGTCCGAGCGATGGTCATGTTCCATTTGTTTTGGCTTCACTTTGCTGTCTTTCTCTCTCTATTTTATTGGCTTTTGCTTCTAGTTGGTGCATACAGCCATTTGCTGTCTTTATTATCAATATTGGTACTTAATATGTGTGGCATATGTGATCCAAGGTCTACGCGTAGCATATATGATCTAAGTATTTGACTGACGCTCGAAAAATTTAGGTTAAGTCTGATATGTCACTATTTTAATCAACTTTCCGATAAAAAGTTGAAAATATTTTTCTACAGTTCATTGGCATTCCAGTACTCGGCACAAATTCGAAATGAGTTCCAGTAAGTGCAAGCTAATCCATTGCCCAATTTAATTTCCCGATCAATTTTCTTCGGTTTCTTGTTTGTCAAGATATTCAAAAAAAAATCCATCCAAATGTTTAAATATCAATAACAATTTGTTTTCATGGCAACAGTTGAGAGGGACCCAAAGAAGCGAAGGGTGAAGCCAGTAGAACAAGCATGTGTGATAGACTTTGACGAAGAGAGTTCGGATGATAGTGACTTCAGGATTGAAGATCACCCAGAAGTCAGCGATGACGATGATGATTCCTTGGACAGTCAAGCTGACGGTAAAGGTGAGTTATTCATCGTCAAGAGTTGGTACAGATTTTATCAGTTTAATATTAATAGTAAACTTTATTATTGCACTACGATATATAAAGAATGTACAAGCTAGTCGAACAGGGAAAAACGTAATAATAATAATAAATATATATTAAAGTGGGAATATTAAAAAAAAACAGTTTAGTGAGAATCCACAGATTTGAAAAAAAATTTTTTTTGTAAATACCTAAACAAGTCTCCCTAACCCAAAAAAAAACAAACCCGGCGGTCAGTAATAAAATAAATAATATGAATTTTTTTAAATCCATTATTTTTAGGGGGGTAAATTTCCAGTAATTACTCGCATTATTTGGATTCTGTATGGTGAAACTATCATATTTTCGCCTTCTAAACACATCCAAAATCAAAACGTGGCATTTTCAAATACTACTACGAGCTTTCAGAAGTTCAAAAAGCCTTATTTTTCAATGCTATTTTCGGCCTCTGAAAACACTCACCATTTGCCCTTTTTTTAACAGAAACACCACACACATACCCTTATCAGGGTTGGCATAATTAATCATTTTGATTTAAATCATGATTTAAATCACGATTTAAATATAAAAATGATTTTTTCAGTAAAAATCAATGATTTGATCAAGTGTCTTTATTTCTAACTTCGGATTATCAAACTTAAAAATTAAGGTCTCAACAGTATCTAAATAAATCATATGTCACTCTAATGTATCGATATCAATGTGATTATTATAATATTTGAACAAAAAAACGAATATTCCAGCTTTATGTGTTCCCAGTCGGTTGCGTAACGTGGTGTGTACAATTCCAAATGTGGATAATACTCGATCAACCGAACATTTTTGACTGTTCGTCTTTCTCAAACACATTTTTCTGTGACTTCCACTACTCAAGTGGTGTGACATTGTTAATTACTTCCTCTGCGAACATTACAGGTTTGAACGGTTTTGATTTCAATTTGAGTTTCACTATTAGCGGCAATAAAACTGATTAAAACTATTAGTTCCATACTTGAAACATTTCGTCAATTGCTGGTTTACTACAGGATTTAGTATCTACGTTAGGCTCAGTCTATAGCACTCGCAAAATTCAATCAAACTGTAGGTTTTTAAAAATATCGAACAAATAGTTTTTTCAATAGTGACAATCAGTCGCTAGAATCAAGTACACGCTACATCACTGACATCGACCAGTAGATAACACCTACGCCAGTCAAAACCGTAAACCAAACTTTGGTGATGAGCGAATTCTTCCTAAACTGCATTTTTACCGATTTGAGAAAGTTAAATAGGATGTTTTAATGTAAGAATATTTTTTCTAGGTGAAGATAGTAGTGATGATGAAGAAGACGGGAGTGATGGGTCCGACCTAGATGAATTGAGGAATTTGAGTCTCCCTGATACAAATGGGGTGGGTTCCATCTGTGATGTCATTAGGCAAGCTTCAAATCAATCCAAAATGAAGGTAATCATCAAAATGGATATCACAAAGTTTCACATTCACTTGATATAATCAAAGAACTATACAGTTTTCATTGGGTCCAAAAAAAATTCTTATGGGGTACTATAGGGCTCAGTCCTCAGACCTCTCTTGTTTATTGTTTACATTAACGACTTGCACCTATAAAATGTGTTTTATTTGCTGATGATACAACCCTTATTTGCTCTGGAAAATCGTATACTAACCTTACCGAATATAAATCTGAATGTCCAAGTTCAACCAATAAATGGTTTGTTCAAAATAAACTTAAACGAAAACAAAACTCCAAATATGATATTCTCTTCAAACACAAATTACCAAGAAGGAAAAAACGTAACGTTTCTTGGTCTCATCATTGATGATAGATTGAACTAGCTCGTGTAGTTCGAAAATTATCCAGTACTCTGTTTTTACACAAATTGTAGTACATTCATTCATTCGGTGCTCTATTTTACTTTGGGGAAAATCATCAGTTTTTAGATTTCAAAAAGCTAACAGAATAATGACATCAAAATATTGGAATTCAAAAGATTAAAAAATGTCATAAAAAAAAATCTGCTCAGCCATTGTTTCTATGATATTAATAGCTACTAGCAGGTTTGCGCGACTTCGTCTGCATGGAATTTGTATTTTTTCCTGTTTTTTTTTTTAGTTGTTTCATCTAGTTTATGCATGGGGCTTTGCCCATTTCCCGTTAACCTGTTTCCAGTTATCACGTTATCCTGTTAGGTAGTTTCTAGTTATCCCTTTATCCCGTTGTGAAAAATGTGGTTTTATTGTTATATCTCGGGTTCTAATCAAAAGCTTTCAAACTCAAAAAGTTCCATCAAAATTGTTCCAGTAGTTTTTATGTGATGCTGGAACAAACAAACGGACAATTACAATTTTATAATAATATAGATGTCGTTTCAGCCCGCTCATTGTGTATTTAATTTTTTACCTCTCATTAATGTTTTTCATCCCTATTCTCTTTGAAAAAATTCCCTGTATTCTAACAATTTATATTCTCAATTATCAACAGTATTTTTGGTTGTTATATTGTGATTTTTCAGATATTATTCATATGTAACCTTGTTTTAAAATATTTTTTTATACTCCCAAAGGTCTATATTGTGCCTAAAGCTATATTTGTTTTGTGATAGACCATAAATGTTCTTTGTACGTAACATGGTCAAATAAACTACTCTACTCTATTGTTTCCAATATTGCTCATCATATCGCTTCATTTAGTTGATGCATTTTTTTCTCTACTTCAGTTTGACGAAAAAGATGCACAAATACTCATATGTTGTGGCTGCTTGGGAGACCAGAGCGATGGTGTCAATGAAATTGTAGAATGTGACGGTTGTGGAATCACCGTACACGAGGCATGCTATGGTATATCGGAATCCACGAGTATTGCCAGCACAGACTCCCTGTCACCAACCACGCCTTGGTTTTGTGAATCATGCAAAGCTGGTAAGTCATTATCTAAAATCACGAATGTCTTAATTATTTATTTTTGATTCGAGTTGCTTCATCTGTTAATATTTCTTTCGTGATTTATCCCCAATTCATGTTCGAAGGTGTCAAAGAACCAGTGTGCGAGCTGTGCCCCAACTCGGGGGGCATATTCAAAGAGACAGACGTTGGAAAATGGGTGCATCTCGTTTGTGCGCTCTATGTCCCAGGTGTCGCTTTCGGGGAGGTGGATAAGCTTACCAGCGTGACGCTCTTCGAAATGCCTTACAGCAGATGGGGGACCAAGAGCTGCTCTCTGTGCGAAGACGAACACTTCGCCAGGACAGGGGTGTGTATAGGATGTGACGCTGGGATGTGTAGAACTTATTTCCATGTCACCTGGTGAGTAAACTTCGTCCACGTATTTTCTCCTATGTTTTTCTTTGTGTTGTTCCATCTAGCTTATGCCTGCTTCCCGTTTCCTGTTATCCCGTTTCCTGTTACCTGTTATCCAGTTTTCCGTTATTTCATTATGTCATTTGGATGGCATAATTGATTTGACAGCAAAAGTAATGCTTTGTGACAAATTACAAATTCACTAACCCCAACACCAGTATTATGACCCTACTTAAAAACTAAGGGAACCCCACAAAAAAAATTCACCCATTTAGGGGTTGAATTTCTAAAAACACTGAAAGACATATTTCTCTATTTCTAACAAAGGTCTCAAACACCAATTTTTATGACCCGAACTTGAAAACTAACGGAACCCCCATACAAACTTTCAATTCCCATTTAACCCCCTACTTCACCCCTTTAGGGGTTGTATATCCAAAAGCACTGAAACACGTATTTCTTTATTTGTAACAAAGACCTGAAATACCAATTTTTATGACCCCAACTTGTAAACTAACGGTACTCCTCTACAAACTTTCAACCCCCATTTTAACCCCTTTAGGGTTGAAATTTCAAAAACCTTGAATTTCTTTATTTGAAAAGAAAAGCCCAAATACCAATTTCTATGACTCTAACTTCCAAACTAACGGTTTTTCTAACTTTTTCCCTCATTCTCTCCCCTTTGGGGATGGATTATAAAAAAAATACTTTGTCAAAATTTTAGCTCTTTAGGTCCAACGGTTTGGTCTGAGCATTGATCGTAAGTCGGTCTATATGAGATGAGATCTCTAAATCTCACCAATTTTGATATAAATGCAAAACTATTCATGTTATAAATGCAAAGCTATTCGAGTTTGTAAAATACCCGAGTTATGGTCATCATTTTTATTTAACTGATGTGTATTCTGTAAGATATTAATTATTGGTGTCGAAATAGAACAAAACCTTGTCATTTTTCCCAAAAATTGGCAATTTCCTAATTTTTCTTTGCTCACTATCTTTTATCAAGTGCGCAAAAAGAAGGATTTCTTTCGGAAGCCCATTCAGAAGAAGTTGACCAGGCCGACCCTTTTTATGCCCACTGCAAGATGCATTCCGACAAGACTCTGGTGAAGAAGCGCAAGAGAAACTATTTGGCCTTGCAGTTGCGTACGCAGTACAGAAAATTTCAGTTCCAACAAGAAGGGCACAGCGATATGGCAGAGCAGGTGAGGATAAGGAGGAAACTGGACAAGCAGAAGGTGCACTATTTGAGTCACAAAGGACTCAAACCACCACCGTGGGGTAAGTTAATTTTTTTAGATTGGTTTCCAGTTGCAATAAAATTACCATGTCTTAATTTTCAAAACTACTCTATCACTAAACTATACCATAAGTTTACAATAAAATATAAATACAAGTAAAACATTTATTGATGCTAGTTTGAAATATAAATTACAAATAAATATATACAAACAAATTATATTCTTCAATTATCAGCATGTGGCTTCCTTCTGACAATAATTTCTTTGTTATTAAGATTAAATAAAATAATTAATAAAAAAACCTTTTTAAAAACAAGCTTTTATTCAAATGCGCTAAAAAGTAAAAAATAATAGCTTTGGATGTGCGACGTAGGTTATTCCGTTAGTTATAGATTCAAAAGCTTGTCGGTGCAAAGTTTTCAGTTCGAATACAGAAGCGACAAGCTTTTGAATCTATAACTCACTGAATAACCTACGTCGCACATCTAAAGCTATTATTTCTTTACTTTTTAGCGCCTTTGAATAAAAGCTTGTCTTTAAAAAGGTTTTTTTTATTAATTATTTTATTTTGTGCACCTTAATCTATGCATTTTTGTTAATGCATACTCATTATGAGGCCTACTTCCTGTAAGTTCTGAGCTATCTAGTTATTCAATGAGGAGACCATATGAAGATAACTCCTATGCCATCTTCAATTTATGAATTCTGACAAAAAACCAATAATCTTCGACTAAATTCACAATCTCTAACTAAAAACCCCGACATAGCAATTTCGAGTCGAATCGGACCATAAACACAAATCTCGTCCGCCATCTTGAATTTGGGAATTTTGAAAGAAAATGCATAATCTCCAACCCCGAAAACCCCCACATACTAATTTTGAGTCGAATCGGACCATAAACACAAATCTCGTCCGCCATCTTGAATTTGTGAATTTTGAAATAAAATTCATAATCTCCAACCCCGAAAACCCCCACATACTAATTTTGAGTCGAATCGGACCATAAACACAAGTCTCGTCAGCCATCTTAGAGCCGCCATCTTGAATTTGTGAATTTTGAAAGAAAATTCATAATCTCCGACCCTAAAAACCCCCACTTACTAATTTTGAGTCGAATCGGACCATAAACACAAATCTCGTCCGCCATGTTGGAGCCGCCATTTTGTTTGTTTTTTTCTCAAAAATTCCATAATGCATTGTCATGGGAACTATGAACACCCGCCAAATTTCACGTTAATCGGGCAACTGGAAGTGGATCAAATTTAATTTGCAAGATTTGATGACAAACATCTGGACAGGTGAAACTAAATAAAAGCTAGTAAAAAAAATAATAAATAAAAATTCATATTTCCAAAAACCCTGTTTGGGAAAAAATATTCTATTTCAGTTCCGACACAGAAAATGCCCAGACTGCTAACCACGAGCGCATCTGCGTGTCGCAAACTCTTGCGAAAAGCCAAACTGATGGGCATTGACACAATCGCCCTGGAAATGCAGGAGAGCCAAGCGGCGGCTCTCATCGATGTAAGAAAAAAGTGGCACATCTCACCTGCTTTTACCGTAGAGTTCATAGCCTACTATTTGGATCGTAACGATAGGTTGAAGGACATGAAGACCAGCTTGGAGAGGTATATGGAGGAAAATAAGACGTTGTTGGCTGAACAACAAGAACTCAGGGGGAAATACGACGAGGTAGGTCTGTTTTTGGGGCTAGAGAAATATGTAATTTCCACTTTTTGATTCAGATCCTCAAGAAAAGTACGGAAGTGACGTCGAAAAACAACGAGCTCAAGCAAAACATTCACAAATACCACTCGGCCATCCTGAGCGCGAGCCCCACTAAGAATCTGCCGAACATCGATGATCTCGGCAAACCGGCGGTGGTCACCAGGACACCGCAGCCCATGATGGTGCCTACGGCAGCAGCACTCAAAATGGGAGTGGGCTTCCCGTTGAAAAACATCCCCACTGGAAGGGGAGACAGGGTGTTGAGCAGCCACGCCAATAAAGGCAAGTGTAAATTTTATCAGCTATAGAGTTTTCGGAAGTTGAAATGAATCTAAATAATTTAATTTGCGTTACGGTAAACGTTAATATAATACAAAATAATTAGGGGGAGAATGAATGATGATCAAGTCTGTGAATGTGTATAATATGAATAAAAACATCATTGTATAGGCATTCTTTTTAACAGTATGTTGAACGTCCATTGTCTCAATAGATTTGAAAGTTATTCACGACGCGAAAATCGTTTTAATTGATAATATTCTATTGCCCTGTTTTCCCGACATTTTATATGTTTGAAAATTTATAGATAGACTTGTTTGCCATTCCAGAACTTTGAGAAAAATTGCACAAAGTTTAGAATTATGTGTATCCGCGAAAATCGCTTAACTGATAATATTCTATTGCCCGGTTTTCCCGACATTTTATAGGGTTGCAAATTTATACGTAGACTTGTTTGCCACAGCAGAACTTTAAGAACAAAATGCACAAAGTTTGGAATTTTGTGACATTTGCGAAAATTGCTTCTTACAATAATGTTCATTTTCGCCATCTTCCGCAATACCTAAAAAGGTGCAAACTCAATTGGCGACTTAAAATTATGCCACCAAAGTTTGCAAAGCACGAAAACATTGTTTGCAATTTCGTGACCCTTAAAACTCTGCCCCACACTGTTTTTAGCGTTATCCAAAAATTTTTGATGTTCCGTACACATGAAAAGTTTGGAAATGTAAAGAATTTTAGGGGTGACGGAACCATGATTTTACCACAAATTTGCACAATGTTTGTAACCAGAATTAGCATTAATTACAACGTAATCAAGAATTATTTGTATTTCCGGTTGAAAATTGCGTGTGCAAATTTTACAAGGGATGTAGAAAAGAAGTTAGGGAATATAGCTGCAATTTGCACAATGTTTGCAATTTTGTCCAAGGAGATATTGCTAAGATATGGCTAAGATGTTTGATTCTATGCTTACAAAGAAACTTTCCTGGGACTGTAAGTCTTTACTCAATCCCCAACAACACGGTTTCACAGAAGGTAAATCCACTTGTACCAACCTTGCTCTTTACACAAACTACATAACTGAACATCTTGAGAGGAGGCTACAGGTTGACTCTGTCTATACGGACTTTTCCAAAGCCTTTGACAGAGTCAACCATGGCCTACTTATAGCTAAAATTCAAGCGCTTGGTATAGACGGGAATATTTTGCAAGTAATCAATAGCTTCTTAACTGGTAGAACTCTGTCTGTGAAATACGGAGATACAACATCTACACCCATTCAGGTTCCATCAGGGGTACCACAGGGATCCCATATGGGCCCACTGTTGTTCAACTTGTTTGTATCGGACATAGAGTTTGTTTTCAATTATTCTGAATTTCTTATGTTTGCGGACGATCTCAAACTTTATCGGGCAATTACTTGCCGGGAAGATGCCGAATTAGTACAAAAAGATCTCGAAGCTTTTTCCATGTGGTGTAGAAATAATTTGTTAGAGGTAAACATTGATAAGTGTCAAATCATTACGTTCGCTAGAATTGGAAGTCCGATATTCTTTGAATATAAATTGGATAATATCGTTCTTAAAAGAGAAAAATGTATTCGCGATCTGGGAGTTAAATTTGATAGCGAAATTAATTTTAATCTTCAAGTATCAGAAATTGTGGCAAAAAGTCTCAATATGCTAGGTTTTGTGTTGAGAATTTCTACTGATTTTTCAATTAAAACAAAAAAGATTTTATATTGTGCTTTCGTAAGATCCATTCTTGAGTATTGTTCGGTTATATGGGACCCATATTATAATGTAATTATAGATTTGATTGAAAATGTTCAAAAGAAATTCTTGAGGAATTGTGCTTTTCACTTTGGTATTCAACGAAATGAATATGAGTACAGTCAACTCTTAACCAAGTTAAATATACAATCATTGGAAGATAGGAGAATTTCTATGAACTTGAGTTTCCTCTTCAAAATAATAAATAATAAGATCAACTGCCCAGAAATACTACAACTAATAACTTTTCCTATCAAACAAAAAGATACGAGAAATCCTGATATTTTAAGTATAAATTTATTCCATACCAATTATGCTATGAACAGTCCGATTCCTCGTATTCTGAAGCTGGGAAATGAATGTCATAATAACTTAGATTTGTTTAATGTGTCACTTCAGGTCTTCAAAAATCAATTGAAAAGGCTATAGCGTTTCCGAAACTTTTCTTTACCTTACCATTTTCTTTTGTAAGTACCAGATTGGTTACATCATTTTCTTTGTTAATACCAGATTTGTTTCATCTTTTAGTAATATAGTAACTAGACATAAGGATTCATTAATACTTTGTATTTCACACTTCGCTAAATGTTTTGTAAAATTTTAGTGTAGACTTTAGACATAAGAGTTCAATAATATTTTATAGTTTATCACACTTTGTTAAATGTAAATTGGCTTTGACGTAAATAAATAAGTAAATAAATAAATAAATAATTAACGTTTTATGCGATTTTGAGTAATTTCCGGTTACCGGATGAGTATGCAAATTTTTATATTTAGTCTTTACTGGATGCCTCAACATACGGCAGTGCTAAAGAAATGTTTGTTATTATTGTGAATTGGCGGTCTATTTTGACTGGTGGAGTAAAGTACTAGTAGCGTTTATAATATGTTATTCAAGTGAATTGTAAGTTATTCACGACGTTTCAATTGCTTTTTTTTCCTTTAAAGTTTATTTTTTAAAGTTTTAAAATAAATTTGTATTTTTAGAAAGACAAAGACGATATAATGATAATTGTTCATTCATCTTGAACTTGACATTTTCTTTGTTTATTGTGCACTGTATAAAAAAATTTTTTTTTTTCTCAATTGTAATTTTCATCTAAAGAAATAAATATTATTATTATTATTATTATTATAATTAAATTGGATGACTTTTCTGCAAAATGTCCAAAAGCGTTTTGATGGAAATTTACATGTTCTTTTTATTTCAATCCATTCCACAAATGAAATTATGTGTAGAAAAATCGAATTAAACGGTTTTCTTCACATAAAGGATTCAATATAAAATTGAACCAGAAAATGGTAGATCTCAGGTGAAAAACAACTAATTTCCTGGCAAATACCACGCAGAACGTTGAATGATATTCACCTGAAAATCCATGATTACTTCCATATAATATCAATGGACATTGAATGCAAATGTTTCTTTCTGATAAGCTCGATTATGTTTAATTTATGTGCGTGTTCACCTAACAATCCATACCGGTTCAGGCTCTTGGCCCTCATCAGTACGGAGTAGTCAACCAGCCAAAGGTCCAAAGAACTCTGGCTGAAGTGAGACACAACGTAAACAAACCATCATCGAGCTTGACACCTATAGGTACGCAGGAAAAGATAAACTTTAACTGGCGGTACCTAGTGACAGAAAGAAACACTCCGAAAATCTCCCACCTCGATAGGTTTCTAAATAAAAGATTCCTTCTCAGTAGGAGTGGCAAGCCCGTCTAGCATATAGTGAAAGATAAGTGACATGACAATACAATATACAATACAATAGTTTATTCATCCTGTAAGATCACATGTGATATAGGACAAGTCAATAAAAACAGTAAAAAGTCAATAAAAGCAGTAAAAAAGGTCTAACACTTACAAATATTATAAGTCATAGAAACATACAAACATGCAAATAAAACTCTATATGATAATCTGTTAAATGTTGTATAACTAAATTAAAGCTAAATTGCTACTGAATTCTTGTGTTTAATAAGGACATAGATCAACAAGAACATTTTTTAGTTTTCGTTTAAAATATGTGTTGATAAACTCTTCAACTTCTGTGGAAGTAAATTGTACAAGTACAAACCAAAAGTATTCGGTGATTTTGGATAGTTCCCAGGTGCCTGAAAGGTACCTGAAAGTTCTTTTTTTCCTAGTATCGTGAGTATGCTTGTCACAGTTCCTTTTGTAGGTATTTTGATTACAATGTACATATGTCAACAGTTCAAGAATTAATATGCTACTGACTGTTAATATTTTATGTTCTTTAAAATGTTTCGACAGAGTGGTCAGGTGGACAGCCTCACAGACATCTTAAGATACGCTTCTGACATAGGAAGACACTATGTGCAGCTGGAGTGTTCCCCATAGAATAATTCCATAAGAAATTCTGGAGTAAATTTCAAGCGTGGTAGAATTTTAGGAGATGGTCCAAACTTAATGCACTTTTTAGGTTTCTCAATTGATAACATTTAGAATTCAGAACTTTACATAGTTTATTACAGTGAGTTCTAAAGACAGGGTGGAATCAAAGAATACTCCTAGAAATTTGACATCTGTTATTAAATCAATGGTAGTATTATTTAATTTGGCGTTTAGTGTCGGTATGTTTGAGTTTTGATGAGTATGAAATGTTGTATAGTTGGTTTTACCAGAGTTAAGTAACAACGATCTGTCAGAGGACCAAGCAGATAATTTGTTGACTGGCTCGTAATTTATGTTTGTAATGAGTCAAAATTTTTATCTTTAATTAGTAAAGTGGAGTCATCTGCATATAAAGTGGTAAAGTATCTGATAAAATCAAGGGCAAGCTCATTTATATATAAGATAAACAGTACAGGCCCAATATAGATCCTTGTGGAACCCTAGTGCATTAATGTCCATTGATGAAAAAACAGATTTTCCAGATTCGGATATTTTTACCGCTTGACCTCTATCTTTTAAGTACGAAGTTAAACCAGTCATAAATATTACCTCTGATTCCGTGATCTGTATAACATATTTAGTAGTGTGCCATGGTGAACGAGTCAAAAGCACGATGAAGTCACAAAAGATTCCCAGGGCTCTCACGCTTTCAATGGCTTCAATAATTTCTTCATAGAACGATGGGACATTGTAGAGTGTTTCGCTTGCTGAAAGCCATGTTGACTATCACTAATTATTTGGTACTTGTTTAAAAGTTCGTAAGCTGATCAATCATGGCATATTCAATAATTTTGATAAAACCAAGGGTACTGATAGTGGTCTATAGTTTTCGATGTTTTCTGAGCATCCTTTCTTCAAAATAGAGTAATTATGGAGGTTTTCAACTAGAGGGAAATTTCCTTCTGTAAAAGATGAATTTAAATGCATTAAAGGGGCAAGTATGTGGGTCCTATCTTTTGATACAGTTCCAGAGATTCCATCAAAGCCATAGGATGGTAAAGAAATAAATAATAAAATTTCTTCGCATTCTCCAGAATTATTCGGGCTTTTATTTATGTTTACGTTCGGGGATGAGGACCCACCTCTTTTGTTGGTGTACTCCTTCTTCCAAAAAATGATACCAGAGCTCCACTGGGCCAGGATTCACTTCGCCAAGCTTGTTTTAGAAATTGTTTTTTTAGAGTTACCTTCATTGATGAATAGACTTCTGGTTTTCTAGAGTTGTGTGGCTCACATTCGACATCAGGAATATGAAGAGCTAAAAAGTTCTTTAGATCAATTGGTTTTGTTTTTGGATGGAGGCGCGTTACATGTAAGGATACGACTTTTGGTATAGTTTCCACCACGCAGGTTTCCTCTGTTCGGCCAACCAAAAATTTGCGTCTTTTCCTCTTGTTCTGAACATGGCTCCATTCATCTGAAGAATTGTTTGTATATTGGTCTTGCCTTTGATATATTTCTTCTTTATGAAGGTTCTGAATATTTCCGATTACAGAAAGTGTTTTTACTTCTTCAACAGCAGCGCTGACTTCTTTTCTGGTTGTTTAGTTTTAGTTTCAGTTTCACTTTCACGACTATTTGTTTCTGTTGCCGGTACTTTAGACACTGCCAAAGCTCCTGCTTTGTCCTTGATTTCTAGATGGGTATTTGCCGTAGTTGTGTGTATGTTCTGGTTTGAGTTTTTTGTGACTTCACACTTGTTACACTTTTTTTTTTCTTGTAACCACCGAGTTTTTTCTTGGAGTTCTCTGATGATTAAATCTTGATGTTTGATTATTGTTTTTAGATAGACAACCTCCTTTTTCAAAGCACTGTCATCATCACACATGTTATCCAGTAGATACATTCTATCATCACTTGCGTTTATCAGGTTATTGTTCGGAGTTAGGTTAGGATTAATATCCCTATGGTCAGCGGAGTTTTCGCAGCAAACCATTCCTTCTTCACAGAATTTTATGTTTTTTATTCTTTTAGCACAGCTTGGGTGAGCTAATGTGGCACAAACAACACATTTTATCCCGTTTTTTACATTTTTATTGCAGTATTTGCAGATGAACGATGATGACACGTCTTTCTCGTTCGCCGCCATTTTTGTTTGATGTGAAGTGGAATGAATAGAAAAATCTTGTTTTTCACCTGAAATCTACCATTTTCTGGTTCAATTTTATATTGAATCCTTTATGTGAAGAAAACCGTTTAATTCGATTTTTCTATTCATTCCACTTCACATGTCACTTATCTTTCACTATATGCTAGACGGGCTTGCCACTCCTACTGAGAAGGAATCTTTTATTTAGAAACCTATCGAGGTGGGAGATTTTCGGAGTGTTTATCTTTTCCGCGACTCTATAGGTGTTACAAGCTCGATGATGGTTTGTTTACGCTTGTGTCTCACTTCAGCCAGAGTTCTTTGGACCTTTGGCTGGTTGACTACTCCGTACTGATAAGGGCCAAGAAGCCTGAAACCGGTATGCGGATTGTTAGGTGAACACGACATAAATTAAACATAATCGAGCTTATCAGAAAGAAACATTTGCATTCAATGTCCATTGATATTATATGGAAGTATGCATGGATTTTCAGGTGAATATCATTCAACGTTCTGCGTGGTATTTGCCAGGAAAGTAGTTGTTTTTCACCTGAGATCTACCATTTTCTGGTTCAATTTTGTATTGAATCCTTTATGTGAAGAAAACCGTTTAATTCGATTTTTCTATTCATTCCACTTCACATGGCACTTATCTTTCACAAATTATGTGTTGTCGCGCCAAAATTCAATTGTTTGCCGGTTAACCTAATTTTGTCTGAAACGCTCCACACTGAACAATTTTTCAAATAGATCCGCTGATGCTGAACGAATGCGGCATATGCAGACAGCGACGTGACCAGCACTTGCTGGCCAAGTGCGATACCTGCCATCTCTTCTACCACCTGAACTGTCTCAACCCGCCCCTGAGTCGTCTGCCTAAGAAATCCAAGCTCTACGGCTGGCAGTGCTCCGAGTGTGACAAGACGTCCGATTCCGAGGTGGAAGAAGTGAAGACCCCTAGGAGGAGTCGCAGCATTTACAGCAACCGGTAAGTTTAGTTTCTTGGAAGTAGTGGAAGGGGTGCCATTTGGATCAATTTTTGACCCTCTACATACAGCGACATTTTATTTCTGCTTACTGTTGGAGTGTCTTTTTCTTTCTTATAATTGATTTATATTATTTTTTCCAAACTACAGGGATAGTAAGTCTGAATACGAACTTGCCTCCCCTCCCAAACTGAAGATAAAGCCTCTGAGTCCGACTATCAACCGGAAATCGCCTCCGGCCCAACAATCCTCGAAAATTGAGTCATTCTCAAACCTGATTTCGGAGCTGGCCGAAACCAATGGCGTTCAGATAGTCGTCGATAACGGATATGACGGGGGACACAAGTCGGGGAAGAAACGTCGCAGGGAGAAGCACCGTAATAGATATTCTCCGGATCTGGGCAGAGAGCACAAGAGAAAAAGGAAGAAGAAGAGTCTGGACGTGGAGGAGAGTCTCCCACATCCTAGGATTACCATCAAGGTAAGAGTTGGTTAATAATTGTCACCCGCTTTTTTGAGGTAAAATCCCGTAGAAACACAATATTTTTGAAGGTGAAGTAGGTTTCTATATCGACTATTGAAATCCATCTAGTGAGTGGTATCTCAAATAAAACTATGGCTATCTAAAGTTCAATAGGTTGCAAAGCAGTTTCCCTCTTTAACAACCTTTGAAAGCCATCTAGTGGGTAATATACGAAATGAAACAATGCCCATCTACAGTTTAGTAGACAGAATTAGGAAACAGTATTCTTTTGTCAGCCAAGTCTAGTGAGCAGCTTCATCCTCAGAACAAGCATTACAAATATTATGAAAAAAAAGGTTTGATTTTGGTTAATGAATGCTTAATAAAAATAAATCCATCCCATTTTGAATCACGTGCCAAAGTTGGCAACAACGATTCCTGAACTTTTCCGAAGACACAGTGGCATTGTAATCAGCAAAGACAAAACATTTCTTTATGGGTCGGTTAATAAATTCTTACACGAAAAAGTTATCACAAAGTTGAAATAAAGTAATATATTTAAAAAACTCGATAAATTGGTTTTGCCGTCTTTTGATCGAAATAGCAGCGATGGCGTATAGTGGAAAATAAGTCTTTCCACCTGGAAAATGCTCTCCCTTTCACCAAAGTTATTGCAAAGTCAAAGCTTTTGATGAAACCTCAATAAAATATTGAAATATATAAAAAAAACATTTGGAATTTTATGATCACTGCAGCAATGGTCTATGGTGGAAAATATGCATTTCCACCTAAAAATTGCTCCCATATTCACCGAATTTTTCGTTTGTGCTTTGAAAAAAATATGATAAAATAGTTCCAAAATAAAAGTAATTTGCCATCTTATAATCAAAATTCATTTTTGGCAATTACATTATATCGGAATGCTCTTGCATTCATCAAAGTTATTGATTTTACTTTATTTTATATGACCAAATTTTAATGTGTAGTTTTATGAGTGACATGTCTATTATTAGTTTTATATTTTATATGACCAAATTTAATGTGTATTCTTTAAATGACCATTTATATTAGTTCATATAACTAAAAAAAAAAAAAAATAAGGGAATTATATATAGTCGATTTTTTTTTAAGAAATAGGATAAACTTTCTTGGAAAATAAAAAAACAATAATTTGGCATCTTATGATCAAAACTGCGACGATGCTGTATAGTGGAAAATATGCATTTCCATCTGAAAATTGCTCTATTCTCCAAAGTCAAAGCTTTTGAAAAAAATTACGGTAAAATGCTTCAAAAATTAAAAAAAAAACATTTGCATCTCGTTATTGAAATTATAGGGCAGGCATATGATGGAAAATATGTCTTTTCAATTGGAAAATGCTCTCACATCAACTCGCAAAGTTGGATTGTTTGAAAATATAATATGAAGTCACAAACCATCTACAGTTGAGTGTGTATTCTTATCAGATGTATTAAAATAGTTTCCTTTTTTTTACAAGCTTTTATTCAACTTCACATTTTTATTTTTATTACAAGCTTTTATTTAAGTTCACTTGTTAGTATGTTTGGGGCAAATCTTGCAACTGAATTATGTCCCGCACTTCTAGTTCTCCGATTAACGTGAAATTTGGCAGGTGTTCATAATTCCGGTAACAGTACATTATAATTTTTTTTAGAGAAAAAGCAAAATGGCGGCTACAAGATAGCGGACGAGATTTGTGTTTTATGGTCCGATTCGATTCAAGATTGAATGTGGGGGTTTTTAGGGTCGAAGATCATGAATTTTAATACATAAAATAAAAATGGCGACTCCAAGATGGCGGACGACCTCTTTGATGTGTGGGGGTTTTCGGGGTCGAAGATTATGAATTTTTTGTCAAAGTTTAAGATGGCTGACGAGTATTGTAATTATGGTTCGATTCTATTCAAAATTGGTATGTGGGAGTTTTCGGGGACGGACGTTATGAATTTAGTCGAAGATTATTGATTTTTTGTCAAAATTCATGAATTGAAGATGGAAGCTCCAGGATGGTGGGCGATCTTTAGAAGAAGAACTAGATCAATACTTACAGGAAAAAGGCCTCATAATAACGATGCTTCAACAAAAATGCATAGATTAAGGCATACTAACTAAAAAGCACAAAATAAAATGAGAAAAAACTTTTTAAAATAAAAAAATAATTGCTTTGGATGTGTGCCATAGGTTATTTTGTGAGTTACAGTTTCAAAAGCTTGTCGCTTTTGTATTTGAACTGAAAACTTTGGGTGACAAGCTCTTTGTAATGTTTCAAGTCAAATACAAGACACAATAATTGAAGTTCCGTAGTTGTGAAATTTATCTCAGATTGAGATAAAGTTCTACTTGCGAAAGCAATATTTATTTCAATACCATTTTCAGCTATCTGATATAAACGCGAACCAATGGCATAAGATGATGCATCTGCCTCTAATATAAATTCTTTTGACATATCTGGAAGATATAGCATAGTTTCCCTAGATAATAATTTTTTTATGGCATCAAACGATTCCTCCTCATTCTCCTTCCATTTCCATTTGACATCTTTTCCCTCCTCTTCTGTAACTCACGAAATAACCTACGTCACACATCCAAAGCAATTTTTTTATTAATTTTCAGGGCATTAGAATGAAAGCATTTAAAAGGTTTTTTTATTAATGATTTTATTTGTATGTATGTATGTATAGTTCAAACCTTGCAAGTGAATTTTGACCCACTTCTAGTTGTCCGATTAACTATAGGTTTTTGGGGTCAGAGGTCATGATTTTTTGTCAAAATCCACGAACTTAAGATGGCGACGAGTTTTGTGATTACAAAAATAATTTCTTCAATTGTTTAACCTGGGTTATTTGGTGTGTAGCAGATTCAAAAGCTTGCCGCGGATATGAAATAGGTATTCCTGCGCGGCAAGATTTTGAATCTGCTACTCACAGAATTAAAGAAATTATTTTTTCCTTTTTAGTGCATTTGTATCTGAAATAAACAATAATTGACAGTTATTTTACGAAGTAGAAAAACTCAAAGTCATCTCCACAATTTAATATCGCAATCGATTAGTTATGTGATGGTGGATAGGTGAAAAACCATCGATTAGTATATGTTTCGAACTTCTATAGGTTCATCATCAGCTGAAAGTAAAATTATGGAGAAGAGTGATGGGTAAAAACATTAATTATATGTCACAAATTCATTTTCAAAACAAATGACAAAGAAAAGTTTGCCATTCAAAAATTATTATTTCCCTTTTTCTTTAACTCTAGGGAGGCTAAAGCCATTAGAAAATATAAAAGGATCTAACACATGTGGAACAGTGACAGCAATGAGTGGTGAATGGATGGATGGCCCTTGTGTGCTGTCATTCACCACTCATTGCTATCACTGTTCCACATGTCATTAGATCCTTTTATTTTTGCTAATGGCTTTAGCCTCCCTAGAGTTGAAGAAAAGGGGAAATAATAATATTTGAATGGCAAACTTTTCTTTGTCATTTGTTTTGCAAATGAATTCGTGACATATAATTAATGTTTTTACCCATCACTTTTTCTTCTCCATAATTTTACATTCTGCTGATGATGAACCTATAGATATTCGAAACATGTCGATGGTTTTTTACCTATCCACCATCACATAACTAATAGATTGCGATATTAAATTGTGGAGATGACTTTGAGTTTTTCTACTTCGTAAAATCATACCACTCCACTTTGAGATACAATGGACTTCTACCACAGTTAATAATTGACAGTACCCGAAAGGAATCCAGCTCGCTAATGCAAATTTCTGTATATCGATTTCCATTGGATTTCAAATAATTTTCAATAGCACAAGTTTTTATTCCCAAGGTTTTCAAATTGTTGACAAGCAATTTGTGCTAAACATTTTGTTCAATTCGAACATACATTTTTATATCAAATGATTATCAGGTATCTTTTTATATCCATCAATAATCTTTTATGCATTTCTTGAATTATCTGTACTTGAATAATAAAATATTCCAGATAAAGCCCATTCCCCTGCCGGCTGGAGAAGTAGCCTCTGAATCGAATCCCCAATGCTTCTATGTTCCAAATGAGGCCGACGACAACGCACCCCCTCCCTTGCCTCCCAAACCGGCGTCAGTTGGAGTTCCGGCTAAAATCGAGAAACGGGAGGTTCGGAAAAGCAGGAGTCCAAGGGTGTCGGATGCAGGCAAAACGATCGCCGAACAGCAGAAACTTTCTCCGAAGAAAGGCGGCGGGTCGACGAGTTGCTGTGATGTTTGTCATCAGGAAGGGTCCGCTAATGATTCTGTCAAGTGAGTAAAATTGGGGGTCCTCAATAGTTTCTCCAGTGCTATAATTATTTTTTTCAAGATGTGACGAATGTTTGAAAAACTACCACTTCACTTGTTTGGATCCCCCTGTCAAGAAGACCCCGAAACGAAGAGGATACTCCTGGCATTGCGCTGATTGTGACCCTACGGTGGGTTTTCGAAAAATATTTGTTGGTTTGGCTTACATTGTTCTTTTTTGTTTCAGGGTTCAGAATAAATGGATTGAATTAGAAATTAATTTATGAGCTACATTATTTGTATTATTGTATTGAAATAAATCTATTATTTTAAGGATGTGTGGTGGATGTTCTTGATTTCTTTTCCCAAACTGGGTTCTAGCTTTTATTCCGAAATTTTTCAAAAATCAAATTGCACACTCAAGTACAAGCCTCATTGAGTGAAAAGAGGTAAATAATTATAAAAGTCAGAACCGTTTCATTAGACATACTTACACCACCTGTGAATGAATATTAAGTAATTAGCCTACTGATCCCAGGCCATTACGAGTTTCTTCGTTCAGATATCCCCTTTTTACCAGCAAGGCTAGAACAGTACCAATCAAACAATCCTTTTCACGATAATTGAAGGCAGGTACCAGGTATTTTGACATTTGCCTTGTACTGGGAAACTGTGCCGGTGAGACTCTTGTCGGAGTTAAACAAATTACTGAATCGCAAAAAATACTAGCACTGTAGCACTGGCCTACCCTAAAAACGAAAAACTAGTATGTTTCTTTTTTCAGCACCATACTGCACTACACAACACACTGCAATCGAAAGAATCTTCTGTTGTTTATTCTAAAATTTTAACACACTGTGACTGTGTTTTCAATTTCAATCAACTGATCACCTTGATTACTAATTTTCTCCCAATCAATTAAGTCTGAATTACCTTAAAACCCTTATTACACTATGCCTTTTTCGTGCCTATTTGTCTGCCTGACTGCCCGTGACTGAAATTTTAAACAAATACGCATGCGCGCGTGGCTATTTTGTTGATTGTTTCAGGCGTGAAAATAAATAGGACTGGTTCTATTTTTTCCGCCTGAATCGAGGGGATTTCAAGGACGTTTGTGGAAATGTCAGGTTTGCCAAAACAGGACTTGACATAACCAACAAAATAGATGAAATTAATCACAATTATTGAGGTTATGTCGGGCCGAGAGCAGGTGGATAAGCTAAAAATTGTAAAAAAGTGCAAACATTGCAAGAAAAAAGTTGTTGAATCGATAGATTGTGAAAAATGCAGTTCTAGTTTCCATTCAAGTTGTGGTCATCAGGCAAAAGTCGTGAACTCCAGTGGAAAAGTACTTTGTTGCAAAACACGATCAGAAAGTGAGGTTAGGTCAACAAAAACAAATCATTTAGTACATATTTTGGATAATATGAATGAAGAACAATTAAGAAACATTATCCGAAGTACATTCTCTGAGTCCATGGAGCCTTTCAAGCAAAAAATCGAAAAGCAATTCGAAAATCTGGAAAGATCTGTCCAGTTTATGTCGGAGACTTTTGAAGAGCAAAAACAGATGTTAAGTAGTGTGTTGGAGGATCTTAGAGAAGTAAAAAAGGAAAATGGAGTGCTGAAGCAGAAAATTCAAATTCTTGAGGCTAAAATTGATGATATTGAGATTAAGGAAAAGGCAAACAACAGTTGGAGGATCTTAGAGAAGTAAAAAAGGAAAATGGAGTGCTGAAGCAGAAAATTCAAATGAGACTTACATACTAAAAAAAGAAGTCGGACCAATTTTAGTAAATTGTAACAGTTACAATAAAAAAAGAGCTTTACTACAAAAAGTCAAGCAATTAAAAGGAATAACAGTCAGAAAATGTAGGTTGCAGGAAGAGATCAAAAATATTTTTAAATGAAGATCTACCAATCAACAAAAGATTACTCTTCAAAAAAGCCAGGGAAATAAAAAGAAAAAAGACTATAAAGCTGTTTATTACTTGTATGGCAAGATATTCATCAGAAAGAATGAACAAGACTCTGCTATAAAATTAGAACCGAAAGCGATCTACTAGGATTGTGATCACATGTACCTATAGTATAAAGTAAGTTGTTAACAACCAAAATTAATTAAATTCACTGATCCAAACGATATACTTGATAACTACAAGGACTGTGAAACTCATGAATGTGATAACCTGTCTCAAGTTACCTTCTTTGATGACAGTTTTAGTGATATTAATATAATAAATGTAAACATTAGAAGTATATATAAAAACTTTGATGATTTTCTTGTCTTCTTGGAATCAACAGAAAAAGTTTCGATGTTATAGTAATGTGCTAAAACACATATCGTATTACAACATAAATGACTTCAATATACCTGGGTTTAGAATATTCTGGAACAATAGTATGCTAAATAAATTTGATGGATGCGTTGTATATATAAGGGAATCATATTTCCAAAATCAAATCCTTATAGAAGAAGGAATACTAAACTTATCAAATCTACACTCATCAAAAAATAATATGCTGGTGGATATTTATGCTACATATAGAACTCATGCTATTAACAAAGATGAATTTATAGGAAATTTAAATAGTATTTTAAGGAGATCATTGCAAGATCAAAATCATATACATATTCTCACTGGAGATATTAACATTGACCTCCTAGATCAAAACTCCAATCAACAAGCGAGTACTTGAATGTTCTTCAAAGTTATGGATTTGTAAGCTGTATCAATAAAGTTACTAGAAGATCAAAAGAAGCAGCAACATGTATCGATCATTTTTTTTGTGAAATGTAAACACGAAAAAACTCAATGATGTTAATCCTCTTATTTTAATAAGGGACTTCACCGACCACTATCCCATTTTGCTCAACATAAAGGGTAATGCAAATATAGAAGCAGGAAAAAATAAAACTTTTCAAGTACTTAATTACAATAAACTCACAAGCCTAATTTCGCAAGCAGAATGGGATGATGTTCTGGGAAGTGTCAATGTTAACATATGCACAGATATTTTCATAACAAAACTACAAAACTTTATAAGCCAATCCACAAGCACTAAAACGATAACTAGCAGAAAAAGAGATTAAAACCCTGGATCACTGATGGCCTCCTGGTATCAATTAAAAGGGATCGGTTAAAAGAGAATGTGCTTTGAACAGAAATTGTAAGGATACTGCAAACAGATATTTAACCTTTAGAAATATTCTCTCAAGACTTATACAAAAATCCAAATATACCTATTACAAATCCCTTGCCGAAAAAAGTTTAAATGACCGAAAAAACATGGAAGATGATACGAGAGGCTACGGGTGAGCAGGTGAACCAAACGGAAATCAGGGGTATTCTGGACAGCAAGGGTGCAAAAATTCATGAACCCAAGCAAATAGCAACTGAATTTAATTCTTATTTTAGCAATATAGGGGAACAATTAGCACACAAAATCTCCCAAGGTAACAATATAAATGCAGCAGTAAATGATTTTATCAATCCCCACTCCTTTTACCTCACCCCTATTACTGATGCCGAACTGGTGACTCAAATAAAAAGTTTGAAAGACAGAGTTAAATGCGGGGAAGACAATATTAGTACAGAGATCATTAAAATGAATCACATCTATTTATTAAAACCGTTAAAACATATTGTAAATTGTACCTTCAGTACTGGAATTTTCCCTAAGATTCTCAAGAGTGCAATAATTGTACCAATTTTCAAACAAGGTGATAAAAACTTAACAAGCAACTACAGACCTATTGCACTCTTGAGCTCAATAAGCAAATTGATAGAAAAATGTATTAAATATAAACTAATGCTATTTTTGGAAAAATATGTCTTATTAGATAAAAATCAATTTGCCTTTAGGGAGAATCTCAGTACTGAAAACGCTATGTGTAGAGTAACAGAAAAAATTCTTCAAAATCTTGATCAGGGAAAGAAGGTTATTGGAATATTTCTGGACCTTACCAAAGCATTTGATACTGTGGCACACCCAATCCTGTTAGATAGGCTAAACAACATGGGTATTAGAGGTATTGCTAACGACTTATTTAGATCTTACTTAAGTGAAAGAACGATGTAAGATAAGCAATATTTTAAGTAGCCGTCTAAAGGTAGGATTTGGTGTGCCACAGGGCACAGTACTGGGGCCGCTTCTCTTTAATATCTACGTAAATGGTCTCCTATCACTGTTGGAGGAAGATTCTATCTTCTGTTTTGCCGATGATACTGCGGTCATAATAAGCGGTCCCACATGGAGAGCTACTGTGGAAAATGCAGAACGGGCAATGGCAAAATAAAAAGTGGTTAGATAATAGCCTTCTTTCCCTGAACGTAGGTAAAACAAAATGTATGACCTTCGCCTCTCAATCAGATCCCTACCCACCGATGTAACAAACATAAAACTACATGAATCACATTGCACCTTGGAACAACAACAATGTACATGCACACACAAAATTGATAGAGAGACATGTGTTAAATACTTGGGCATTTTTGTAGATGAACTTTTTACTTGGAAGGAGCACATAAACTACGTTACAAAAAAAATAAGAAAACTAATTTATAAATTCTATGAATTGCGTAACTTTTTGCCCCATAAAACCATAAAAGCAATATATTTCTCTCTTGTAGAATCTATCATAAATTATGGCATCGTTGTGTGGGGAAATGCTTGTAGTATATACTTGTCAAAGCTTGAAGTATCCCAAAAATGGATAATAAAAATAATTATATTTAAAAAAAAGCGTTACCCATCTCAATTAGTATATGAAGAAAGTGGATTACTCACTCCAAACCAACTTTACCTTAAAGCAGTTGCAAGATTTATGTTGAAAACTTCTTATTATAGAAATAATCTCTGTCATAACCTAAACACTAAACGCAGCTCAACTAAATGTCCTTTTGAAAACCCCAAACATGTTGCTTGCCAGAAACATATATATTGTACAGGTCCCAAAGTGTACAACGCTCTACAGAGAATTTTAGAGTAATGCCATATAATAAAATTAAAAAGACATTATAAAATGGATTATACAAACAAACTTCACCCTTATTTACCTTGAATGAAAAAAAAAAAAATAAATAAATAAAATAAGCTACCTAATGTTCACTTCACTTAAAATAAATTACACACATCAAACTACTTTTCCTTTCTCAACTAATGTAATATATTGTACCTATGTAAACATTGACATAGTCAGTACCTCAGAAACAATTCTACAAACAGAAGAGTCACACACAGTATCTTAGAATACCATAGTGCGCCAAATTCCAGTAATAGTTAAGGTCAAATTGTCTAAATAGATTTTATAGATATATTATTGTAGAATAGAGTTGATTTTTGTCAAATTACTGAACTACTGTATTTCTATTTCTACTGTATTCCTATTTCTATTGCTGAATAAACTTATAAACCTATAAAAAAAAAAAAAAAAAAAAAAAAAAAAAAAACATAGATAGATAGATAGATACTTTATTAATCATGCTATGTACACAAAATACATTTATGACAGGTCACAGTTAAAAAAATAGTAAAATTGTAGTTCACAAGTAGTAAAAAAGTTTGTGTCAAAATATGTGTAAATAAATAAATAAAACAAAATGAACACAATAGAGCATCAATATGCTATTCCAGACATAATAGACATCACATACAAGAACTTGAGCATAAGTCGATCAATCATATCATCAACCATTTAAAATAATTGAAAAGTTATTGACAAGTCATGATTCCCTGAGCATAGTTACACCTTGCCTTACACATTTAACATATTCCTCAAGAGAGTAGAAGGGGTTTTCGAGCAAAAATAATTTTATTGTTTTATTGAAAGCAAACGTTCCTAATTTTCTAACTTCTCCTGGAAGAATGTTGTAGACGTTCAAATTCAGTGAATTATTTTGGGATTTACTGAGCCTATGTCTAGGTCCTCTTATTATATCTGCACCTCTGGTGTTGTGTTGGTGAATGTCTGATTGTGTTATTAATGTGGGAATTCTTTTGTGAATTTCTATCAAAGTATTCCAAATGTAAATGGAAGGAAGAGTCATGATTTTTAAATTTTTAAACAGTGGTCGGCAGGTTTCTCTATAATTTGCATTGCACAGAATTCTAATAGCTTTTTTTTGTTGTCGGAAAACGCTAGAAACTGCAGATGAGTTTCCCCAAACTACAATGCCATAATTAAGATGAGAATGGAATAAAGAAAAATTTTGTTCAGTGTGACAGAAAAGAAGAAAAAATCGTGTGCCAGGTAAAGAAAAAGTTGAAACAAATAGTCCAGGTATACTAAATTACTTAATCATTTAAGGTAAATGTCAATTTTCCTTAGGTTTGCAGCTCTGAAATTAGCGCCTGAAACAATAATCAAAAAGGCACGGTGTAATAGTGCCAGTTATTTGGGGAAATTCAGCCAACAAATAGCCATGAAAATAAGCACGAAAATAGGCACGAAAAAGGCATAGTGTAATAAGGGTTTAACAGAGACCCCTTATCCCCCCGGAAACTTGTCCCACTTCGCGAAGGATATTAAATTTTTGGTTACTGAAGGAAATAGAAACTCCTAAGTGAAACTTTCCATCCACCCGTACTCATCTGTCTATGCGTCAGAAAAACAAAAATACAAAATTGCCCTGAATTTTACTTTATTGTCTCCTGTTATATTTAAATCGCCTTAAAACTATTTAGTTTCTCTCCAGATTTTTTTTTTATTGTCCAATTTCCACCAATGTAGTTTTCTGAAGCTGCGAAATGACTCTGTGTATAGATAGATAGATTTTCTTGACGACGTTACACATTTTTACAAGTGTTTGTAGCAGGTCAGATAATTGTCAAAATTATAGAAATTATAAAACGCCAGAATATAAAATGATAAAACATTGTTACTGACCCAGAGGTAATTAGATTCACTAAAATCAAGGACACACATAAGTTGGAACACTAAAACAATAACTCAAGTGTAAGAGAAAATAATAAAATCATATAGCTAAGTGTGGCGAGGAAAGACATGGGGAGGCAAATGGAGTTTTCTCTCTATAGAGTAGAAGCAGTGGTATAATAGAGGTATTCTTTTACTGTGGATTTGAATGTGTGAGACTGGAGGGTTTTCCGATTTTCAGGTAGAATGTTATTGAGTCTAATATCCAGAGAGTTTTTGAACTTTGGCAAACGAAATCTGGGTGTTCTTATCAGGTTAGCAGATCTTGTCGAGTAATTATGTACATCAGATCGCATTGTAAAATTTTTAATATTTCCATGGATTTCAAGTAGGGTACTATATATGTATAAGCAGGGCAGAGGCATAATTCCAAAACTGATGAAAATTGTGCGACACTGTTCAATATAGCTTGCGTTAGCTATGATCCTGATTACCTTTTTTTGTTTCTTGAAAATATTAGCTGCACCAGATGAATTTCCCCATAATATTACTCCATAACTGAGTTGTGAGTGGAAAAGTAAACAGTCTTCAGTGTGGTGATGCTGGCTATATGTTTTAATTGACGAATGAGGAATATTGTGCCTGCCCATTTTCTGTTGAGGAGGTCAGTATGGTAATGCCATGTTAGTTTATCGTCAAAATTGATGCCTAATAAAGTGGCAGTTTGTCCTGCTAGATAATTTGCATTAGTTGAAAAGGTTATTCTTTGCGGTTTTGTTTGATTGAGTGTAAGTTTGTTAGAGGAGAGTCAGCTATTAGTGTCTCTTTCAATGTTGTCTGATGATAAAATTAGATCATCATAGTTTCCATCTGAACATATAAGTGATGTGTCATCGCCAAATAAAATGCATCTATTGGGATGTAGGAATGAACATAGGTCGTTTATATATATATATATATATATATATATATAATAAAAAGTAACGGTCCCAAAATAGAGCCCTGGGGAACACCATGTCTTATAGGTAAAAAGTCCGAATGAGAGTTTTTGAGTGTTGCACATTTGGAATCTGTTTTCAAGATATGACTTCATGAGTGATAGGGGTATATCCCTTATTCCATAGTAATCCAGTTTTGCTATGAGAATATCATGTGATACACAATCGAAAGCCTTGGAAAGGTCACAAAGCTTCAAAGTTATATGTTTTCCTTGTTCTAGGCCTTCGATTATGTCTCCCAGAACTTTCAATAATGCCATGATTGTTGATCGTTGTTTTTTTCTAAAGCCATACTGTGAATCATTCAAGAAATTGTTATTTTTAAAGTATTTGGAGAGCCTATGATTATTTCAATAATTTTGGAAAAATTGTGATCAGAGATATAAGGTAGATAATTCTCTGGAACAGATTTGTCTCCTTTCTTGAAAACTGGAATTACTCTGGAAAACTTGAATATTCCAGGAAAGGAATATTCTAAGGAAAAAGAGCTGCAGAGAACAGGGACGTTTTTGTAAAGGAGTAGATTATCCTCACTTGCAGTTGGTAGAGATCTTAACAGCTAACAGCTCCTATACGAAAGTCAACTGAAATTTGTACAGTCTTCTTGGCGGTGAATTTCCAAATGCCTTTGTATTTGAACCAAGGTAATACTAAAAACTGAATTTAACACTTCAAAAATAACCCAAAAATGAAAATAAGTCCTTAATCAAAATATCGCTGGTACCATGCAAAAATTGAAATATGTAACACTGCTGGAACGAGAATTTGTCATTACCACCGCTGCAACCAAAAAATTAAGTTACGATATTGCCCCTGGAAAGTCAAACACCTATAACGAAAATAATGTATGTAACATACATTACCTTGGCTTCACATTCGGTAAAAAAAAATATGTATGCATGCACAGGTGGATTCTTTGAAGTAGTTTCTACCAATGGCTGTCGAAAATTCGCTGAACTCACGAAACAAAATTGGAATTCTCTCTCCGAACTGACAGACATTACGATGAATAGGTATGCCACTCCAATCTCACTCCACTGACTGTCCTCCTGTCCAAAAACGCTAATTTTTATATGCGCTGGAAAAAATCCAAAAGTGCCCCTAATATGATGTTATATGAGTTTTGCAAAGGATTGAATTGGTCAATTGCCGAGTACTTACTCGTCAAAAAACACTTAGTAGGTAATAAAACAAAAAATCCTCTGGTCCTGACGATGTCCCATTGTTTCTACTGAAGAACATTGTTTCTACTGAAGAAAATCCTACATACAATAATCAACCCCCTAACAAATATAATTAACCTCTCCTCTGTGGGTCACTTTCCTAAGATCATTAAAAAAGGTAAGGTTGTTCCGATACATAAAAAAAATTATCCGAAGTTAATGAACAATTACAGGCCAGTAACTGTCCCGTACTCCCTCTCTAAGATATTTGAATACGCCTTTCTGGATAGACTCATGAATTTTATTGATGGAAATGACATCCTGAGTAAAAATCAACATAGATTTCGCACAAAAAAATCTACCACTACGGCTCTAGTATCATTGTTTAATTCAATAATTGATTCAATTGAGGCAGGCGAGTGTCCTTCTACAATATTTTGCGATTTGAGCAGGGCATTCGACTGTGTCAATCACACCAAACTCCTGTCAACTCTCGAGAATTATGGTGTTAGAGGGGTCTCCTTGAATTGGATTTCTTCTTTCTTAAAAAATCGGGAACAATATATGTCTCCTTACAGTATTGTAACAACGGAAGAACATCAAAGATTGACTCAGAGTCAGTTTCTACCAATATGGGTGTCCCACAAGGATCTAATTTGGGTCCCATTTTATTTATATTATACGTGAACCAAATCGAAACTGTTCTGGGAGAAATAAACCACACTGCCTATGCAGATGATGACTCTTTGATTGTGTTAGCTTCTGGCTCCCATTCCATGGTTGAGGAATGTAGCAATTCAATTGCCTTAGCATCCGAATATTTCAATTACAATGATCTATTTTTCAATGCCAATAAAACCCAAATTATTCAATTTCACCATTGCCAGAACATCATTCCTCGACTACAGTTTGATTTTAAAGATTACACCTTCGAGAACAGCCTTGATCCTATAAAATTTTTAGGTGTTCATTTCGATCAGTTTCTGGACTGAAAAGCTCACTGTAAAAAACTAATTTCAAAATTGAACTCCTTTGAAGTATAGCTAGGGTGGCAAACACGTTCTCATGTAGAGCAATATATTTATCCAATTCCATATTCTGCTATTGCCTTGTATTCTCATATATGAAATATGTGTATATGTATTCCAGAACAAAAATAATTTTTTACTGATTGCCTATATTCATAATTTGAACACAAGGAACCGAGAATTGTTACATGTTCCATACGCAAGATTCAAAAAAACTTCCGACTCCCCAAACTATGTTGGCCCTAAAATGTTCAATCATCTACCAGATTTGATCAAAAACAGTAATAATATTCCTGTGTTCAAAAGTAGACTTAGATCCTTTTTACAAGAAAAATGTTTTTATAGTGTGGGAGAATTTTTCTCTTGATACTTTTGTCTTCATCAACTTGACTATTCCTATATAATTTTGTAAATTATCTTATGGAAAATAAATGATTATTATTATTATTAATACACATCCCGTCCTGAAAGGATTTCGGATTGGTAACCCGGTAATAAACGCACAATTATTACAAAAATATTTGAAAAATTATTATGTAATGAAATGCTTGTATTATTATAGTTATTTATTGTATGAGTAACTTATTAGCCATAAAAAACACGAGAGCGCCTCGAGTGTTTTATGTGCAAATAAGACATAAAATGCAATATACAACATTTTATCCACAGCTTATATATTGAGGGCTTATTTGATGTTTATAGCTGAACATTTATAAAATATGTTGTTCGAGAATGTTATGATATGGATTCTATGACAAATGCTTTGTTTATTATGTGAGTTTAGATTGTGACTCGTAAGACACTAGTGTTTTGACCTCATAAAGGAGGATGTACACACACCAGTAATGTGGCAGTGCCGTGACAAACCCGTGATTCCACCAGCGTAATCTATTTGCACTGTCACGAGCCAGGCGAGTTAAGAACAACACCCTTCAAATCCTTGGAAGAATATTTTCATCCTCGTCGGTGATAGAGCTCATCCAGTATTGAAACGACCACTTTGGCCTTCCCCCACCTAACAACCAATTTTTATCGAAGACACCCGAACTATTGTCTAACTATGGCTATTATTAGAAATTCCATAGGCGTACCAAATTATTTGGTATAGGCGATTCACGAGACGTAGAGAACTTACACTCCTATAACTTTCCTAACACTCCTATTTCTTTTTCCGCCACTGAATAGTACTTACCACTGGGCATTTTGGTAAGGTAACGAGTAAACTATTGCAAAGTTGAATAAATAACTGCACTACCTATTTATTAATTAAACAAACCTAACCCTTCAAACGCTGCATGCCAAGACACTGGTGAAGATTCGCGGTAGCACAGCAAATCGTGTCCACTCGTGTTTTCCCCCTCTCTACCTACCAAACGGTCGTTTCAATACTGGATGAGCTCTATCACGGGCCGTAACAGCACAGTCACGTCACTGGTGTGTGTATATCCCCCTTGAGACGTTTGTAAACAGAAGCATTATGACTTTATAATAAGCCAGCTGTCGATAAAATCATTAAAAAAATTTGCCCAGATGCTTATTTATAATAAGTGCCTCGATATTTTTCTGTTTCTTGGGTGTCCAAAAATCAAGAAATAGTATATTACACTACAAGGGCAGAAAGTTAAAATTTCGCTTCATGTCGCGCAAGAAATTTTTCCTGCCCATTGGTGTATACTATTTTTCTTTATAGCTGGTCGAAAGTACGTTACTACTTACATTTTTAATTATTTATTATAAACAATACATGTGCGTTCCACTAAGCACTCACAACGCTCACGCTCACGACCACGGTTTTCGCCGTTCCACTTGGTTCTGGGCGTCACAATCATAAACTCAAGTGGAATGGATTTTGGAGCGTTTTGAGCGTTCATTCAAATAATACAAATGGCGCGTCTGAAAAAACAAAACAAAAGGTTGATGAGGTTATGTTACAATTTGTAAGTGGTATCATTAAGTTTTATTAATTATTGGTTAACTAGATTTATTAAAAAAAAATACATATATACTTTAATTTTAGAGAAGTATTTAACTAATTTATGTTCGTATACAGTGCTAGTCAAAAGTCCCCTCCCCCCCTCGTATCTTTTGAACGGGTATACTTATAATAATGAAATTTGGAGGGTGGAAATAAACGGATGTAGGCTTCTCAACTGGTCATAACAGGTGACGTAATAGTCATAAATGACGTCACAAGGCCACTGTGACCAATAATTTTAAATGGGACCCTATGGCAAGTGACAGCTCATTTGAAAGGTATTGAAAATACCTATTCAGTCATACCAATTTTGTTTGGGTTTCGGCTGATTTTGATTGATAAATTGAAGAAATACGAAAATTATAGTTTCGCATTTAATTAATAAAGATTTAAGAACCAGTTCTTATAATAAGTGTTCAAAATGTGCTCCATCTACTTCCTGGCAGTAATGCATCCTATTGCTAAACTCTTGTCGTACTCGTCCCAGTGTGTCAGCGGAAATTGCCCTACATTCTTCAACAATTCGTTGTTTCAGAATGGCAATACTGTCAGGTGCTGTAGCGTAAACCTTAAATTTCAAGTACCCCCATAGAAAAAAATCTAATGGTGTAAGGTCCGGTGACCGAGCCGGCCATTCGATCGAACCTCGTCGTCCAATCCATCTACCACGATATTCTTCATCTTGGTAACGTCTTACTGCACCGTAATAGTGTGCAGGAGCACCATCTTGTTGAAACGTTATTTCCAAGTTGTCGAATTCATCTGGATTATCTTCTAGAATTTCAAGAATTAACGCCTCAATATCATTTTGTAACATCTCCAGATACAATTCACCGGTTAAGTTAGCATTGAGAAAAAGAGGCCCAACTATGTGGTTTCCCAAAATACCTGCCCAAACATTTACTTTTCTGGAAATTGAGTATGTTTTCACGAAAGATGTGAGGATTTGTGTCACTCCAATACCTCACATTTTGAGTGTTAACATTTCCATTGAGAAAGAAAGTACTTTCGTCACTAGAACAAATTGTCTGTATGTAGCCTGGTTGTTGGTTCATTTTATTGGACATAGTTTCACAGAATTCTAGTCTTCGGTCGGGGTCATCATCTGAAAGTTGGTGCACCATTTTTAATTTGTATGGATGAAATTTGTTTTTAGCCAACACCCTATGTACTGTCCTTTGACTGACTTCACAGATAGACGCAACTTGGGCTGTGGAAGGAGTAGGGTTTACTACCATTTCTCCAATTATGTAAAATTTTTTGTCATCACTAATTGTTGGTCGACCAGATCGTTTGGCATCTTGAACACTACCTGATGCTTCAAACTTCCGAAGAAGCTCCCTCAAATAAACCCTCGATATAGGGCGATCGGGGTACCTCTCATTAAACAGTCGTTCCGCTGCATGGAAATTGTTTCTACATTCACCAATTATTAAGATAGCTGCTACTTTGTCGGCTACAGTACGTACCATTTTGCCTATGTAAACACTTAAACGTCTCGTTAAACAATAGCTTAGGTAAATTTTCAAGGTATAAACACTTTTGACAAGTAGAGAATTCAAAAACGTCAACCTTTTTGACAATTAACCAGAGGCGTACTTTAAAATCTTTATTAATTAAATGCGAAACTATAATTTTCGTATTTCTTCAATTTATCAATCAAAATCAGCCGAAACCCAAACAAAATTGGTATGACTGAATAGGTATTTTCAATACCTTTCAAACGAGCTGTCACTTGCCATAGGGTCCCATTTGAAATTATTGGTCACAGTGGCCTTGTGACGTCATTTATGACTATTGCGTCACCTGTTATGACCAGTTGAGAAGCCTACATCCGTTTATTTCCACCCTCCAAATTTCATTATTATAAGTATACCCGTTCAAAAGATACGAGGGGGGGAGAGGACTTTTGACTAGCACTGTATAATAAAAATGCCTTTTACGGCGACAGTCGGAAATTTGTTGGTGCGTCGAAATAATGCTTCACAAAGTACTAGTTCGCCCAGCTCAGATGAAGAATGGAATACAATTTTACAAAAATATAATCGTGAATAACGAAAACCTAGACCACGTGTTATTGATTACGATAATATAATTACTCGTTATTCAGATGAAGAATTTAAAAGTCATTTCAGGTAAATTATTTTTGTCACTCAATACACTGTAGATTTTGAAAATTTCATTCATATAATTCTTCATTGATCTCTTCTCAAACAGCACTAGACATCCTAAAGACGTCCAATTTATGTACATATAATGCCTGAACGTCCAGAGGCATAAAATGGACGTCTCTAAGACGTACATGACTGGACGTCTTAGAGACGTACATGAATGGACGTCTCCGAGACGTCCCTCAGAAGTTAGGAATGTTGATTTTTTTTTTCAATAAAGTGACATCAAAGCTTTTTTAAAAGAGGCGCAGTATATGATGTTTAGTGAAAACAAAATCCTTAATAAGTATACAGATGATCTGTACAACATTATAATTTGAATAACTATATAATTTTTGTTGAAATTTTCCCATGCAAGAAGTAACCATTCCTCATTTTTTCTCCTTTATATGCGATCTCATTGAGCGGTTGTTGATGTTGAAGCTTTCATTCCACCGGTTTCCATATCATGTAACGAAGAATGATTAAGCGACCTTTCAATTGGTATGATTTGACAAATGTCAGTTTTCAACCAATCATAAAAGCACAATGAAAAAGGATGCAGCAAATTATCGTCGAGCGTCGGGACTTCTCGTCCTCTTTCGTCTTTTCTCCTCGAGCAATTTGGACTTCGGACTGTGTACCAATTATTGTGGTTGCGTTGTTTATGTGTTACAGTGTTATTGATAATCGTCGAAAAAAACAATCAATCGAGGTAAGTCGACTCCATATACTATAATGGCTCTACAGAAATATTATATGCGTCCCGAAAGGCTTACCAATTTTTGTCCATACTTGGATGATTGCGTAAGTTCAACCAACATCGTGATGGCGGGTAGTAATGGAAACCGAATATCACCCCTGGAAAATATAAATCTGACCAAAGATACAAGGACGGTTGCACAAGACGAAAATAATAGTTTTTCCATTGTAAATAATGCAATGACAGGTGCAGACAGTCAAAATGATAATTTTTTCATTCCCAATCATTCATCCATGCTAGGAAACGAACCACAAGCACAAGCTGTTAATCCGCCATCAGCTGATCATTTTTGTTTTTCAGATGATAGTAATGACTCCTGTAATGAAACGGAAATAACACCACTCTTGTTATCAAATTGGGTTTTGAAACATAATATAACCTAAACATCCTGAGTTTACCATGTGATGCAAGAACGTTCTGACAAACCTGATTTTATTTCATAATTTAAAAAAGTTTATTATTGTTCTAGGTGTCAGTGAAATGACAAGAATATTCAAGGATCGAAAGGAAACTGGGAAATCCATACAGGCTTGGTTGAGAAGAGCGGAAGATCGAACATCATACAAAAATAACAAAAATGTTTAGATAATTCAATAAAGAATATTGTACAAATTTTGTTTTTCTCAATTATATTTCTAACCTTAAATGTACTGAATACTAAAGTCCTTTCAATGTCCAGAAAAGGTTTCATTCAGGTCCGTATTGGACATTCGAGAGACATCTTAAAAACGTCTTTATGGACGTCTTGGAGACGTCCATATTGACGTCTTCGAGACGTCCTTAAGACGTCCCGTTTTGTAACATTGGACGTCTTAAAGACATCCTTTGGACGTCTTTAAGATTTCACTGGACGTCTTGATGACGTCCCGAACATCTTAGAGTGGATGTCTTAAAGACGTCTTTAAGATGTATTTGTGCTGTCTGGGTTTAGACTTTCAAGTGTACATTCAATTATTTACATGATCTGATACAAGAAGATTTAGTTCGACGTGTTCCCGGATGTCCTACAATTCCTTCTTGTCATCAATTGATGATAGCTCTTTGGAAAATGGCCACAACAGATTCTTATAGGTCAATTTTTTTTAAATTATTTATTTTAGTGTTATGTACCATAATTCACAAGTAGAAAATTATTCATTTTTATCATAGATCAGTCTGTGACAGATTTAACGTAGGACGAGCTACTGCTGTAAGAGCTGTACGTCGAGTGTGTCATGCCTTATTCAAAAAAGCTTTCAGTTTCTCAAAACGCTCACGTCGACCCACCTCTTGAGATGGGTCGTTGTGGGCTCGTCGTGAGCGAAATTAATGACGTCATAAGTGACGTTTTCGCCACGACCATAACGACCGTGGTCGTCATGTGGAACGGCTGAAGATATATTTTGATCATTGTGAGCGCTTAGTGGAACGCACTCATGACAGCTGGAAGCTCGTTGCGCTCTTATGTTTAACTTTGCTCCTCGCTTCAGCGCCTCTTTCGGATATTCACAAAGCTTAAATATTTGCTCCCGCTTTTCGTCTCTCTCTTTCTCATTTTCTTGCGTGTATACCATATCTATCTCGGTGTACATTAAAAATATTTTCTTTATACCTACCTCGGTCGAAAGTATAGTTAAACCATTATTTACAATTGCAGAAGCATAAAAAACAAGTTTCGCAGTCTTGAAGCGGAGATAACTAATTTTATTTGGATATTTACATATTTTAAAAATACGTTAAAATAAAAAGATATGCCATAAGCGAGGAAGTATGTATTAATAGGCAATCGGATCATCATAATTTCATTTTCCTAAGGTCGAAAAAAAAAGCGCCATATTTTCCAACAAAACACAACAGAACTATAGAATATTTTAAAACCTATTTCGATCCCAGACCAGAGATGCTACTGGTTTGTATTTATTCAGACCTCTTCAAACACAAATATAACTCGTGATTTATTAGTTTCTCGGCCTCTCAACCTATGGACACACTTATACAAGCATTATCATTGGCTTGCGGTTCTTTTTTGATTGGCTCAGGCGAAACTGCTGTAGAACTAGACAGCTGTCTCTCAAACCCTCGTCGACTGTCGCCTCTTTTGATCTTCCGTTTGTCGACGGAGAATGTTTAAGAGTAGTACACATTATTTTTCATTGCGTTACTTCGCATATACGCTCGTGCTAGCAAAGTGAGTTCCTTTGCTCCTTATAGAAACAGCTTCTGCAATTGAAAATGCTTAAACTATACTACTATACGTACTTTCTCCATCGATTTTAAGGTAGAAAGCCTTGCATTTACGCATAGGTGACATTGACAGATGGAGAAAGCACGTACTTTCGACCGAGTTATAAAGAAATAGCGATTTTCGTACACTTTAAAGACGCCTAAGAGCCATCTAGTGTTTAGTATATACAATTCTGATCAGATTTCTCTTGTTTTGTAGAATACTTCTTTATCGAATACTAGAAGCCATCTAGCTAATAGTAGATGAGATAGTTGGTTAAAGGAGACTCCTATTGGAGTTCCAGTTTTTGTCCACCTATGAGAGAATCTAGAAACCATGTTGGAAATACGTCTTGGAGATTTCTATCGACCATCTAGTGGAGATTATTCATAACATCTGCAGCTTTCTGCTTCTAATTGCACTGGCTTCTCTTTTTATTTTCCATTCATTCACAGTGCATTTGCCCCTGCCATGTCTATAATAGTCGATGTTTTTTAAAGTACCGTGCTCCGTACTGCCAGATAGTAGTTAGGATTTAGGATAAGAGAAGTGTATGGTGATTCTCTCTTGACAGGTGATATTTAAAGTGTTTATTCGAACATGAGAGATAATAAATAGCGAACTGCAGATATGTTTTGAGGATTTCATGTAGTGACTATGTATTTTGTGTGTTCAAACAATTTTTTTAGTGAAAATAGCGTGAGACAAAAAGGTAAACATATTGATTTTTTTCCTACGAAATTGGTGGGCCCATGTGACTTTGATTGGAGGTCTGTCAAGAATGCGGATATATGATGAGTTAATTGAGTTATGAAATTAGTACCTATATAGTGAATCATTACTTCTGATGACATTGATATTTATATAGATATTCGATGGCTGGATAAATATTTTTTTTTAATGTTTATAAATTTGCATTTCTAGTTTATTTCACTCAAATTCTGCATAAAAATTATTTGTAATAAGGTGATTTCAAAATACCATGCAGAATATCCTTTTACCTCATTCATGTTGTTAGTATTGAGAGAAAATAAACATCGAAAAATAAATTGAATATGTTTCCCTTTTCAACATGAACGATGGAAGATAGGGGCTAAGGTTATCTTTCAGACGCAGATAATTCCACATCTGATTTTATGAACATCCTCTTCATATCTTCAAAGATCAAGAAAATTAGCTTGTCTCTACTATTTTTTAATCTCCAAATCCTGAAAAATCATTCAATTAAATGTTTTCCTTTGTTAAACACTAACAATTTCTTGTCGATGTATTTCTTTAAAATTGTTTTTGCACCCTTATCCAGGGTCGGCTCTAGGTATTTGGCTACCCTAGGCGAGAAATATTTTGACGCCCCTCATAATTATTTTCACCCCTTGATTCCCATTGTTTCGTTTGTTCAAGCTAAACATGACATAAAACGTAGGTTTCAATCTCTCGTCATAGTATTGAGAATTAGTCAAGAAGCCAATTAATACTCTTTTTATTGAGGTGACATTTAGAATGGAGTTTCAATAAAAAACACAGGAAAATAGTGTTTTTAATGCATAACCATAAAAAACAATTCATCAACTGTAATGAGTTTTCACTTTAATGGTGTTTACTTAATTACGCAAAAATTATACAACGCCGCTCCTATATTTTGCTGCCCTAGGCGGCTGCCTATGTTCGCCTATATGGATGAACCGGCCTGCCTTATCCCTTTGTTTTCTAAATAGATATTGGATTAGTAATTAAACATACATTAACTGATCAGTGTGAAAGCAGCCACGAGTTCCAGCCACGAATTTGCGGTGCTTATGTGGATGTGGGTCAGTCCGCCAGTGGTCGTCTACTGATGGTCAGAATTCGTGGCCAGCCATGAAATAAATTATATCGTTTCTGTTAAGAATGCGAGAATGTTTTTTGTAATAAATGTATGCTACGCGGAATCCTTGACAAGATGTATATGTCACCCGATTTTATCAGGCTAAAATTAACCCTCCACTACCCCTATCATGAATTTCTTTAAAATTATTCAATTTCCATAAAAAACGCGTGGATCAGGATTTTTTATATTATATGCTGCCAAGGATGCTTAACAAGATGTATATGTCACTCGATTTTGTCGGGCAAAAATTAACCCTCTACCACCCCTATCACGAATTTCTTTGATATTATTCTATTTCCATAAAAAAACGCGTGGATGGGGATTTTTTTTAAAAACGGTAGATCAGGATTTTTTATAATTATATGCTGCCAAGGATGCTTAACAAGATGTATGTCACTCGATTTTGTCGGGCAAAAATTAACCCTCCACCACCCATATCAAGAATTTCTTTGGAATAATTCTATTTCCATAAAAAACGCGTGGATGGGTATTTTTTTTCATAAAAATGGGGATTTTTTTCCATAAAAATGGGGATTTTTTTCCATAAATATATGCTACCAAGAATGCTTAACAAGATGTATATGTCACTCGATTTTGTCGGGCAAAAATTAACCCTCTACACCCCTATCACGAATTTCTTTGATATTATTCTATTTCCATAAAAAAACGCGTGGATGGGGATTTTTTTTCATAAGGATAAGGATTTTTTTCCATAAATATATGCTACCAAGAATGCTTAACAAGATGTATATATCACTCGATTTTGTCGGGCAAAAATTAACCCTCCACTACTCCTATCATGAATTTCTTTGGAATAATTCTATTTGCATAAAAAAACTCGTGGATCGAGATCCAAAGAAATTCATGATAGGGGTAGTGGAGGGTTAATTTTTGCCCGACAAAATCGAGTGACATATACATCTTGTTAAGCATTCTTAGTAGCATATATTTATGAAAAAAAAAATCCCGGCCCACGCGTTTTTTATGGAAATAGAATTATTCCAAAGAAATTCATGATAGGGGTAGTGGAGGGTTAATTTTTGCCCGACAAAATCGAGTGACATATACATCTTGTTAAGCATTCTTAGTAGTATATATTTATGAAAAAAAAAATCCCGGCCCACGCGTTTTTTTATGGAAATAGAATTATTCCAAAGAAATTCATGATAGGGGTAGTGGAGGGTTAATTTTTGCCCGACAAAATCGAGTGACATATACATCTTGTTAAGCATTCTTGGTAGCATATATTTATGGAAAAAAATCCCAATTTTTATGAAAAAAAATACCCATCCACGCGTTTTTTATGGAAATAGAATTATTCCAAAGAAATTCTTGATAGGGGTAGTGGAGGGTTAATTTTTGCCCGACAAAATCGAGTGACATATACATCTTGTTAAGCATTCTTGGTATCATATATTTATGGAAAAAAATCCCCATTTTTATGAAAAAAAATACCCATCCACGCGTTTTTTATGGAAATAGAATTATTCCAAAGAAATTCATGATAGGGGTAGTGGAGGGTTAATTTTTGCCCGACAAAATCAAGTGACATATACATCTTGTTGAGCATTCTTGGTAGCATATATTTATGAAAAAAAATCCTGATCCACGCGTTTTTTATGGAAATTGAATAATTTCAAAGAAATTCATGATAGGGGTAGTGGAGGGTTAATTTTAGCCTGACAAAATCGGGTGACATATACATCTTGTCAAGGATTCCGCGTAGCATACATTTATTACAAAAAACATTCTCGCATTCTTAACGGAAACGATATAATTTATTTCATGGCTGGCCACGAATTCTGACCATCAGTAGACGACCACTGGCGGACGGACCCACATCCACATAAGCACCGCAAATTCGTGGCTGGAACTCGTGGCTGCTTTCACACTGATCATTAACTGATTCTTGTTCAATTTCAAGATTCCCATAATATCTGGTAAAAGGCTATAATATAGGCAGATGGACACATTTTTCTTTTCAAACAAATACCCGCCAAGTAATTATCTGTCACGATGAAAAATAATATATTTTCTGAATCATCGATATTATTGATATGTAGTTAAGATAACATGGAATTTCGTGCCAATAATAATGAATCCCGCTGTGCCAGGAGAATGGGATACCTCTAACCTCCTTTTCGTACGACAAACCCGAAAAACTGCTTTCACAACTTGTGAATCGAAATAATCTACATTACAGTTTTTAAATATGATGATAGTTTTCTTTGCCATTCCTCATTTTTATTTTTCTACGAAATTATATCACGACCAACTCTTGTCTGCAAACATCGATCGGTAAATGTAAATGTAAGTCTATCCTACACTAGTTCTTGTTTTCATAATTGCAAACTTTGGAAACTGAAAAAGGTGCGCAAAATATCGTTTTAAAGGGCTAGTACTTAAAGTCGTCATGGCAACGAACTCAATTTGTTTTTTCAGAAATAGTATATTGTGCAACAAGTGGGGAGAGTTCAACTTTTCTCACGAGTGTGGAAGTTTGCAAACACACGAGTGAGAAAAAGTACTTTCCCCACATGTTGCACACTATACTTTTCCTACAACTGCACAAATTTAAAGAATACAAGTAATGTACCTTAATATTTATTTGTATGGTTAGCAGAACTAAAATAACATTAAAGTATGCTACCTCTTAACAGTTGAATAATTTATTTAAAATTATAGTTAATACTAAAATTTGTACAATTTTGTATGGTCAAACCCGGAATGTAATTTCTTTTTAGTAAATTTTTTGTTATATTAATTGTAAGTTGAGGGTTGATCATTCATATACGGTGCATTTTCTGTCTCCATTTCAGTAAAGAGTTCGAGTGGTTGTTCAATAGAGTTGACGATTTTATTAGCAACGTTAATTTTATTTTTAATAGACTCCCCGATGTATCCTTCTGCCACGGTATTGGATTGCCATCCTCCACGGCGCTTTAAGGTTAATATATCCCCTCCTGCATTTACTAAAATTGTTGCCGAAGAACGTCTGAAGCAGTGACCTGTATATGGATGGGGATTTTCCAATTTAAAAAAAATTGCAATTGTCTTAGACATACTACCGAATTTGTTAATGCCGACTACATGTCTAGTACATTTTCCTTGCTGGTAATTTAAAAAGAAACGTTTTTCTGGCAAATCAATCGGTCGAAGAGCAGCATATTTTTTATATATACCGGGTGTCCCAGTATACCTGTTCCAATGGATTATCTCAGCCATTTTGGAAAATAAAGATTTGAAAATTTCATGATCTTCAATTCGTTCAAGGAACCTTCAACTGAAAAAAAAACAAAAATTGAAAGTCACTTCCGGTTTGACCGGAAGTGACTCTGACTTCTTTATTTCAGATAGCACCCTGTATATTTTTTGCAATTTTGTATTTCTACTCTAAATTATCTTTCCAACGATGTATCACACTTTGTCTTTCACATTTGATTTGATGGAGAAAACGTCAATTGAAATTTCAAATTGAAAGAATTGCAGTAGGCTATGATATTTTGTGTAATCTTCGTCCGTAGCATTTTTTCTTTTAAAGATAGTACGCTTTCTATGAAATGATCCACTTGTTGCCAAATTCGAAGCCAAGCGTGTGAAATACATAGCGCTTGGCATTCGTCTATCAGGGTATTTCTATCTGTATGCACGTAGGGCAGCCCGACGATTATTTTCGCATTTTCCATAAATCAGTATCATATCCAATTTCTCTTGATAAGTAAAGTTATCATGATTTTCACGGTTATTCATTCTTGAATGTTGGTTTCTCTGATACGCACACAACTATTGAGAATTATTAACTGTCAAAGTTATAAACAAATGTATTCAAATGTTTCCATGGCACACTAAGGTTTTCATTTAAGAATTATTAATTCTTCCAGCTCTGCTACAATTCTAATAATTTGAAATTTGACGTTCTCTCCATCATCTCGAATGCAAAATTGTTCATGAATTATCAAGTATTATTGAAGTCAAAATCAAGATTACACAAAATATCATAGCCTACTGCAATTCTTTCAATTTGAGATTTCAATTGACCTTTTCTCCATCAAATCAAAAGTAAAATACAAAGTGTGTACATCGTTGGAAAGATAATTTTGAGTAGAAATAAAAAATTGCAAAAAATATTCAGGGTGCTATTTGAAATAAAAAAGTCAGAGTCACTTCCGGTCAAACCGGAAGTGACTTTCAATTTTTGTTTTTCTCAGTTGAAGGTTTCTTGAACAAATTGGAGATCTTGAAATTTTCAAATTTTTATCTCCCGAAATGGCTGAGATAATCCATTGGAACAGGTATACTGGGACACCCGGTATATTATAAAATTATCCTGTTACAGTAAACGTTCTTGGCTTTTTTGTTTTGGTGTTATCTAATTTCGCCAGTAAATCCTCTAAATTATCGGTTTTTAATTTCCACAACTCTTCTCTACAACATGCCTCTGCTACGCCAATAGCCTACACCTACAAATAACAATATCAGGATGTAAAATTTTATTTAAAAAAAACAGTTCATCCCGGGTTTTGAACCAGGGTCGTCTGTGTGCCAAGCGGATACACTATCCACTGCACCACTGAGCCTTATTTGAAAAGTCTTGTTTAAAAGTACATATATCTATCTAGCAGAATTTGAAACAGAAATTTTTATAATTATCTAATTCTTTTTATCAACTAAAAGCTTACTAATTACAAAAAACTATGTTCATTCGAGGAAAAAAGCGAAAGAAATTCTAAAAATAGTTCCTTCTGAATAAACTTACCTTTATTAGTAGATATTCCTTGTCTGGAGCTTCGTTTAAAAATATCTGCAATTGGTCTGCTGTCAATATGTTTGATTTTTTGGGGACGTATCTGTCGGACTTTATTTTAAAAAATGAACGTAAGTTTTGAAACTTCGATAAATCAATGTTATTTTTTATACTGAGAGTACTTCGCAACATTGAATATTGTGACCAACGCTTTCGACATCTCTTCAAAGTATACCAAAAGTACACTTTCCGAAAAAGATTTTATTTCTGTATTTCTTCTCCATTCCATAAATTTTTTGTAAGCCAATTCATACTTTTTTCTTGAAATTTCCGGCAACAAATCTAACGTTACTTTTGCAGCTTTTTCCAATATCTCTGGCGAAGTATTATCAAAATCGTCACTACTGTCAGTATCCATATTATTTCTTATAAATAGGTTAGGTATATGTCTTATTAAAATAATATTCAATAGGAATGGCGATTTTAAGAATTTAAAAAACTTCTATAATCTGACAGTTGAGATAACTATTTAAAGCTGAACAGGAGCCAACTAAGATTTTGTCGATTTTTGTTGATTCTCCATATAAATGTATATGGTGTGGGCAAAGCACCGTGAGAAAAAATATTTCTCGCAGTATATGAGCATGGTTTTGAAATTAAGTAAGCTATGAGAAATACGCTACTTTTCATAGCAGTTGTAGGAAAATATATTTTATACCAGCGTAATTATTGGTTAAACCGAGCCGTCGATAAAACTTATCCTGTGTGAAAATTTCATTTTATCGAGTACGTCTCTGCTTGTGATCGGTCTCCCGTTGAGCCTTATCGGCAATGAATAATAATGAGTCTCTTAGATGTTTTGCAGGACTATACCAGCGATATATAATAAAAACACTCAGTTAAGGGTTCACTAAGTAAATGGACGTTGGTTATGGTGATTGTATTTACTGAATAGTTGATTCACTGATATTTTTATTTCAACAGTTGATTCCTTTCGTATTGGACATACGATTTTGTTGGACAAACCAATAAGAGGACTGTGAGTATTCAGCCGCACATTTCAATTTGTGGGGTGGTGACGTGTTTTCTTAACTCCGTCTCCGTCAAGAAATGTACATATACAGGGTCGTTCTCTGGATTTATTTTTCTCAGAAAGTTATTTTTTTTAATGGGATTATTTTCCGACCCACAAAAGATTTCAAAAAACTTCCCTCAAATATTTCCCTCAAATCCAATTTCACTGAAATTAACGTGAATGACCCTGTATATGACGAGAAAATTGCTGACAAGGTGGAGGGCTACTTTTTTTTCATAATTTCGAATTGGCGACGCAGGATGAGTGGAAAATAATATCCGTGATTTTAGTAAACACTCGAATGTAGAATGTTGTATGTATATTAATAATGTATTGCTATCCTGTAGCTGTCTGTATAAGGAATACGTGTTTCAATTTTGGTGTTGGAGAAATTCGAAAATTAATCTGTTATCGCTTATCTGAAGGTGTTTTTTGCTGTGTACTTTGTATATAACGGTTATAATGCCAAATTATTTTTCCTTTATCAGTAAAATATATAAAAATATATATGTATAAATCGGCCTTGTAAATCAATACATTGTTCAAAACGATTGAAATTTTTCGATTTCCATCGAATCGAAACGATTTTGATTGCAGAATTTTCAGGGCTGGATCCGCCAAAGTCCCATGGGGCAATGTATGTCTCGTAAGGCTGCAGGGGCCTTTGCAGCATCAGCAGCAGTTTCTCACGACCGCCCAAATAAAATGCAAAAGCGAAAACAGTTACGGGTGAGTGGAAAACTACATAAACGCTAACCACTTCCTAAATTAATTTGACCACGAAAAAAAACCGTATGATTACTGCCTTGAGAAATACCCTCATTTAATTATGTTGATATTCCTTATCAGTTTAAGTACATATGCTTATGTGAGCACCAACACCAACGAAACGTTTCAAGGTTCATTTTGATGCAGGTGATAATGACCTTTGAAATCAGAGTTCGAACAGAAAAAATCGATATAGTTAGCGTGTTCAACAACAATCTCGCTATCGGTGTGTTAATTCCATCAGGTAAAAATATGCATCCGTGTTCCTTTTTCGCTTGCTATTCCCAAAAGATTTTCAGTCAGAAAAAATTAAGCTAAAAATGTAGTTCACCGAATCTCATACGGGACTGAATGTTTAAGAAACTATGAAAAATATATAATGTGTTTCCCCAAGACTTTCCTTTCCCTTTCTTCAATGAGTTTGACTTACAGATGGAAATATTGCAATCGAATGTATTTAATGTGAAAGCCACAGTGTGCATTGCACTAGTTTTTATTTCATTTCAATACACACAATACCAATTTTTTAAATATCTCGATTTTGCGCGCTTGGCTACTGATGTCACTTTGCAGCTCACTGATCGACTCGTTCGGAGAAAAATGGTAAACATTTAACGTTTTATGTTGTGTATGTGTACTAAAGACGATATAAAAACTTTTCAACAAAAAATTAAACCGACGAAATACGGAACTGAAAAGTAAAAAATAAAATAAACCTTCTTAGTCTCAATAACTAAGCTCCTAAACTAATGTAAGTAACTAATTTTGAGTCGGCGCCAAACAAACAAGCAAATGAATTAGATAAGGCGTAAAATGATGGCATCGAGTTGCGCGGTGACATTCTGATATTTTTTTTGAAGTAATTCAATGATCTTCGTTGGTTGTTTGTTTGGCGCCGACTCAAAATTAGTTACTTACATTAGTTTAGGGTCTTAGTTACTGAGACTAAGAATGTTTATTTTATTTTTTAATTTTCAGTTCCGTATTTCGTCGGTTTAATTTTTTGTTGAAAAGTTTTTATTTTTCAATTTTTTGTGGCTGAAATCTACTAATTACTACTTATTTGTTTTTTTATTACTTCCAAAATACTTACTTCCAACTATTACCAGTTAAATAATATGATTATCTACTTTTACTATTTGTTGTAATATACATTATTTTTGTTGTTCTGGTTAGTTTATTTCATTACTTTGTATATCATTCCAACCTCTCATAGAATATAATGATTGTGACGGATGTAGGAGAACAAAAATAATGACAATAGCGATCTGTCATTGTCAACTACATATGTGTGCCAATGTTCACTCATAAGTGAAAAATAAATTAACCCCTATTTTTCTACCAGTAAGGGTGGATAATTCCATTCGAAATCCAAATATGATCAATTATGAGGTATACCCTATCTAATAAAAAAAAAATCATCCAAATCGAAGAACCCAGTACAAAGTTATGCCTGATAGATTCGGTTAACGGACCAGAATTCTGAGGGTGAGTGATCAATATCCTTCATTTTGTTACCCTTAGGGGTGGATTTCGTCTTTTAAATTCAAATGGGACCAACTTCGAAGAAAAAATAATGATCGGAATCGGACGTCTCAGTAAAAAGTTATGCGTGGCCATACATAAAAAAAACAAAAAATAATATACGCGTTGATTAGAGAACCTCCTCCTTTTTGGTTACGTCGGTTAAAAATAATCTTTGCTCCACTACTATCGTCAGCAATTATCGTTACTGACATCATTTTAAGGAACCTCGTGTTATCCAAACCGGTAGAACTAGTAGAAAAAGTCAGAATACTTTAAAGCTCTAAACAAACCACAATCATTTGAAAGGCTTTTGTTATAGTGAGGCCAAATTTAGGATTTTCCACCATTTTTTATAGAGAGGTAAGGGTTATAACATATTTATGGCTTATTTAAGATAGTTGAGGTTATGTCATTGTTTTGTTCTAATTCAGCCACTTTTACTGGCACATTTTTTTGTTTTGGAGCATTCCAAGTACCTACACTCTTTATGTCTAATGGATATGTTGTAATGTCCAAACAGAGCCAGTGTAACAATGTGGTGACATTTTATCCTCCTGGGGCAAGAATAAGTAGCAGAGGTAATATCAGTTTATATATAAACATGATATTATATAAAAAAAGTAAAATTTAAAAAGTTCCTAAAGCCTACCTCTACATCACGTTTTATTTTTCATGCTAGCATGAATTTTTCCTCTGATAATCGTCGAATTAGCATTGTTTTGCAATGTTTGGATTCCAATGCATTTTCTAATTTTTTTATTATTTTATGTTGATTTTCCGGTAACTCGTTAATGCTAGAAAGCTTTAAAACGTGTTTTAAAGTAATTCTAAGCTGTAATTCTGAAAATAAAACGAAATATTCAAGCAAAACACAGAATATCCATCAAAACAAAACAATGACATAACGTCAACTCTTTTTAATAAGCCATATAAATATCTTATAATCCTTACCTCTCTACAAAATATGATGGGAATTCCTAAATGTGGCCTTATTTTAACTAAATATTAGTATATCCACCCTTATGTGCAACACACTGACGAATAAACTGAAAAATAAAAATTCCTTATGGGCATTTATCATGCATTTGCATTTTTGTTGGAAAGGTTCGTAAGCTCCTCCCTTTTGTGACGTAAGACTTAGGTAGTCCATTGATTTGACAACCAGCGTTGCTGGGTAGATTAGAAAATAGATTATTTTTTGCAAAGTTAATAATTAAATATGATATTCAAAAACCGTAATTACCTGTATATAATCGGAATTGAAATGCAAATAACGCTTATTGGGAGAAATATCCTAATATCCATTTCAAAATTGTCAAATGTTCCTGAAGTTTCTTACTACCAAACACCAAACTGTTCCCTGCGTATTTTCAAATTTTAATTGTTTTATTACTTCTTTGGAAGAATGAAAGGAATGAGAATCTATTTTTCCAAATGAACAGTTCTCTCAATAATTCAGCCTTGTTATAATAAATCAATGAATACCCCACACAAAGCAAAACAGCTTCAGGATCACCTGGCAGCGTTTCCGACCCCATAAAATGGTCTGCACATAATGTAAAATACAACACAAATTTTTGCTACCTCAATTACAAATTTTTTCATTATAAAATTTAAGGTTGGGGCAGCCAGCTCGTTACTTTATTCGTATTGTGTCAACAAAACGACAACTTTAATTATGTTACAATATTGGTCAACGAAACACAGCTATGTTCGAGGTAAGGCTGGCAACATCGTAAAAATAACTCTACAGAAGTACATATTATGTACTTTGGTTAAATAAATTCAAATTTTGAGTGTTTTCAGTAGCCGAAAATAGCGCCGAAAAAGGGTTTTGAGGGAAAATGCTCGAGTATGCTTGAGGGAAAAAAAAATGCAATGAAATCCTCTAGCACGAATGATATTTGATGAGGATATTTCCCGAATCACATTTTAAACTGAATAAAACTACCAGAATTAATGTTATATTCGAATTTTCAACGTGGAAAGTTACAACAATTCATTCATACTGATTATTAATTGCTTTTAAACTCACTCAAAAACTTAAAATACATATACATTTTTCCCAATAAAAAAAATATTTTTGTATTGTGACAAAAAAAAGATCCACTACCTACTAGTAATCAAATCCGAGCCTTTCGCGTGACAGTATGAAAAAAAAACGTATGTTTAAAAGTGGTTCTCATTGATTATCGAAATATTGAATAGACAAAAATTTCATCTATTATCAAAAAGGCAACGACAGCATGCGGTGTCCCCAAGCGGTCACCCATCCAAGTACGAAACGCGACCGACGTTGCTTGACTTCGCGACAGTCTGGTTACCTAACCACTACTCCACAACATTTCTTGATGGTCTGAGATTATGCTAATTAAATCATTCACTGCCTTATTTGGCTCATTTAACAGGCTGAAAAAGGTATATATTTGGATTCCAATCATATATAATAAATGAATTGAATGCGTTGACATATAATGACAGGGCATAGTGTGGTTTTATCGCAAAACAATCTCGAATCTACTGGTGGTTTTATCACTATGAAACAGCGAGAAGACGTTTTATCACTATAAAACTGATCTGATTGGTTTTCTGTTTGAAATTTCGACAATTTGATTGGCTCAAAAATAATGAGGGAAATAGTCACTATAAAACACCGAGAAGACATTTATCACTATAAAACTAATCTGATTAGTTCTCTGCATGACATTTCGGCAATTTGATTGGTTCAAAAATGATGAAGAGTCATTGTAATAATCGGAATAGGACATCCAGTTCGTTACTTCATTCTTATTGGTCTATGGATAAATGTGTCAACAAAGCGACAATTTCAATTATGTTAAATATTGTTCAACAAAACACAGCTTTGTTCGAGGTAAGGCTGGCAACATCAAAAAAATAACTATACAGAAGTAGATATTATGTACGTCTGTAGTTTTACGTGCAATAAACACGTTATTTCGGGCGTGTATGTGCTTGCTGTTTTGGTTAAAGAAATGCGGTTTTTGAGTATTTTCAGTAGCCGAAAATAGCGCTGAAAAACATGTTTTGGGCGCAAGTGTTGATGAACAGTAATTTATTTTGGTAGTTGTAAAGAATATTAAATTATACATCATGGTTGAGCAGATTATTATAGCCCGCCTGCCTCAAACTTGACGCTTGGGCTACCCTAGTGTGTCGCTATTTTGATGGTAGGAAGAACAGCTAGATATACTGATTCATTTCGAAGGTAAGCCTATCCAAATTAATTCGCAAATAGACTTTTTCGAAAAAATTTATTATTTTTCCCGATTATTTAACTAAAATATTAAGGACTGATGATTTATTCTTTTCTACGGCAGTCGTTTTCAATAGGAAAAATCGAAGGTCGTGGAGAAAAAAAAGACAATAAAAGAAGATTGGTAAAACAAATAAAAAAAACAGGAAGAAAAACTGTACGGAATTTTTGGAAATAAAATTGTTGGCCCTATATTTTATAATTATATATTAACAGGACCTATCAAGAAATACTCATCCCAGAAGTAGAAAATATTTGCAGATTTTTTCGGAAGCCAAGCTTGCCAGTATGATTTGGATGCAATATGGGGCAACCCGTTCAAGACCATTTGAATAATGTATTCCCAATATGGTAGGAAATAATGGAAGTATTAAATGGTCACCTAACACTCCGGGCATGACCTTTATGGATTCATTTTTCTGGGGATTTCTAAAAGACATTGTTAATAATAATATTCAAGTCATTAAAAAGACACGATTCGACTTGAAATAGAGAATCTGAATGTAAATAATGAAGCAATTTCCAATGCACTTATGAATATAAGGAGACGTTATCAATTATGCATTGACAATAATGGTGGACACATTTAACATCTTTTATGAGTTATCATGTTATTTACATTTCCTAAATAAATCTTTGTTATCTATTTTTGTATAAATATTTGAACTTTTTCTTCCTTACTGTAAACAATTTTGATTATACCGAGGGTAGTTTTGCAACTAAGTTCAGAAAGAAAAATGATATTTTGATGAAGAAGTGCGTAAGTGGCAGAGATAAAGCAATTCAAATACTTATACGTCTATAATTTGGGATTAGCACACCAAATGTTCACTTCAACACCGATTCATACCATAAAATGAGTAATTGCCTCTTGTACGTTGGGAGCAGACCGTTAGTACCTGATGTTTTTATAATTATATATCCGAACGTCGAAACTTTACACTGCAACAGATCATTTTCTCGATGAAAGTAAACATTAATGAATATTCATTCATCGAAAGCGGAGACAGATGGACATTCTATTTCTTGTTGTTTATGTGTCCAGCGAGATTCTGCTCACACGGGGACAAGTGTCGTGGCCTTTCCAATGAAAGGAGATTGATTTGTATCGATCCCAAAAGTGAAATTCGTTTAAGGTATAACATAACAAAGATTGCTTGTACTTCGATACGTTATCAAGGGTACAGCGTGAAACAGAAAAAAAACTACGATTTCTTCCCATGCGATTTCACCGTTCTTTTGATGAATAACGATGACTTCATAATGATGGTATTTGCATGCGAAGAATACTCACATTCTCTTTTACATTCCCCGAGAAAATAATGTTACACATATTTCGTCTTTTTGGGTCATGTTTATACACGTAATATATGAGTTAGTTATAAATATACTGTAGGTAAAGCAAATAACCTGATACTTTCCTAATTTTATTTTTTCCGTAGAATGTGAAACTGACTTCTTCGGTTAACTCATTATTTATAATAATAATAAATATGCTTTATTGTCTGAAGGGATACCTTATTGACAAAGCTTAGTGCATACAAAATAGAATAGAATAGATTTATTTTGCTTTTTACATCTAGGCTTAAGCACGTTAATAAACAGAAAATATTTACAATATAAATATATAAAAGATCATGCAGTAAATCATGTTGTGCATTTAGACAAGTACAGACTTGGTAATTATTAATATCTCGAATTATAAATAAAAACAAAACACAAGGACATGGAGACAAAACAAATGTTCACGAATTTAAAAATTCTTCTACACTGTAGAAACAGTTATCTATGAGTCATTCAAAGAGCGCAACTCTGAACTTAACTTATTATAAAGTTTCAAATTGATAGGTTCAATTTTGATTTAGACAATCTCAAAAAGGGTAGAGCTAATTGGTCAGCTGATCTTGTCTCATATTTATAAATGTCGGAAATCAAATTATAATTTCTTATATTAGAGTGTATTTCACATAAAGTTGGTATATATATATATATATATATATATATATATATATATATATATATATATATATATATATATATAATATACACTGTGACCCATTTAAAATAACCACCCCTTAAATACCATTTTTCAGTCAATCTCAAAAATATTTTTTTTAATATTAAGCATCAAAAACTGTATCTTGACACAAATTTTCATAACTTTAGTTTCATTTCCAAGGCACTCTATGGTTTTTTTCTTTATCAAAAACGGCAAAAGTTCACTAGGCATGTTTTTTTTCCAGATTCGACTACACCACTGGATTAGTAGTGGTTATAAATGAAAACCATCAAAATTTCATAAAAAAATATTGGTTAACAACGAAGTTACAACAACTTTAATTTTCGAAACAAAGTATTTGATTATAATTTTTATTTAGATTGCAGACATATTTGAAATCTGGCAACACTGCCGATACAAAGTAGAGCACAAGTGAATTTGTACAGCGAAAATCCGAAGTCAATAGCTCATTCCGTTCTACAGTTATAACTACTGAAAGTATGGTAATGTGAGCGATTTGTGGTGTACTAAATCACAGCCTACTATTGATTTAGTACAATACCTATGCCCAATCTATTAGTTCAGATTTCCTCAAATTATTGATACCTTCTCTAAAAGCTTGTTTCAGTTGAGTTTTGCAGAATAAAAAAGGAACATTTTTTTGTCCTGCTTTCTGTTTTATTATTGAATAAATAATTTTGATACTTTAAAACTTGATTCGGTTCATTTGGTTTTTATCGGCTATTGAAAACTGCATAACTTGAAAATGAATTTTTAATTTTCTGATATTTTCGAATACACTTATAACCTAAACTTAAATAAATGATTTTAAGGGAATATAATTCACAAATCCAGTGGCGTAGTTAGATTTTTATTACAAAATCGCTTCCACCAGAAATCGCTCACATTACCATACTTTCAGGAGTTATAACTGTAGAACGGAATGAGCTATTGACTTCGCTGTACAAATTCACTGGTGTTCTACTTTGTATCGGCAGTGTTGCCAGATTTAAAATATGTCTATAATCTACATGAAAATTAATATCAAATACTTTGTTTCCAAAATTTAAGTTGTTGTAACTTCGTTATTAACAACAACAACAAACAAACAACAACAAACAAACAACAATATTTTTTTATGAAATTTTCATGGTTTTGATTTATAACGACTACGAATCCAGTGGTGTAGTCAAATTTCAAAACAAAAATTGCCTAATAAACTTTTGCCGTTTTTAACGAAGAAAAAAACCATAGAGTGCCTTGGAAATAAAACTAAAGTTATGAAAATTTGTGTCAAGATATAGTTTTTGATGCTTAATTTTCAAAAAAAATTTTTTTTGAGAATGACTGAAAAATGCGTATTTTACAGGGGTGGTTCCATTTTAAATGGGTCACACTGTATATGCATGGTAGAGGCATTATTCTCATTTTCATAAATAGTGGACGACAATGTTCTCTGAAACCTGCATCGGCTAGAATTCGGACGGCCTTTTTTTGTGACTTGAAAATATTTTGTGCATTGTTAGAATTTCCCCATATGCTGGTGCCATAGCTAATGCGGGAGTGAAATAAACCAAAGTATAATTGCCTCAATACTTCCGGACTCAGAACACATCGCAATCTTCCTAAGAGAAATTTTATGCTGGAGAGCCCGCCATTTAGATTTTCTGTATGGTTATACCAGCTGAGAGAATCATCGATTGTAATCCCAAGAAGTTTGCAGTGTGCCCCTGAAATGTACTGGCTGTTGCTTGAAATGATCAGCTGTTGGATTTTATCAGCGTTGAGTTGCAAGGAATTTGCAGTAAACCAATTTTCAGCACTATTAATAAATTTTTCGATATATCTGACAGAATAAAAAAATCAGATGAAGTATTCAATAATGGTGTATCCAAATCGTTGAATAGGCAGAGCAGGACCTCAATCTTGACCTCCCAGATCTCCAGACTTAAACCCCTTGGAATTTTGCATCTGGAGTCACCTGAAGTCCTTGGTTTATACGACCCCCATTGAATGTGTGAATGATTTAAATAATCGCATCATTGCAGCCTGCGAGACAATACAAAACACACCAGGAATATTTCAACGTTTGCGCCAGTCTATGAGACAAAGACTTGATTCCTGTCTAATGGTTGGAGGTGGTCATTTCGAGCAGTTTTTATGACTCCGTTCCGTTTGATCTTGTTGCCTTTTTTTTGTTGTAATACATATATTTTGTTTTGTTTGTATTTTTAATTTGATATTCTATTAAAACAAAACATGGTACTAGTACATGCCTACATTAAAGGTTAAAACAAGCGGAATAATTTCGAAATACTATGATTGAAGTCACAAGTTGTGCAAACAAAACGTGACAGCCACCTACTAGATTTTTTCGTTTCCATTTACAGAAGATCCGTTCATGCACAATGTTGTATATTATTTTTTTATTAGGAATCTATTGCTCTTACGGATGCAACACACAATTTAAAAAGTTTTGCAATTAATCATTCTTTTTAACTCATATTTTTTATTGGGAAATTTTGTTTGCCTAAAAAGTTCTGGTAAAAAATGAAATAGGGGTTGCATGTTTCACCCCTTTAAAAGATCACAACAAAATTAAAAAATATTCATAGGTAGCCTTTGTATTGGCAGAACATGCCCAAAAATCGATTATTTTTTTCTCATTTTTGGAAACGTGTAATTTTTCAAGGAAAAGCCTAAGAGCTTTTGTTTACATGAAAGACCCCCTTTAATTTTCGGCAAGGAATCACCCCCTAAAAACGTTCCCACTTATTTGGTAACACCCTGTATATGTTCCTAATGGCCCTTTTCTGTAAGATAAGCCAATTCATTTAGTAGTGTTGATATGCCATAACGTAGATGAGAATCTATAAGAGCATAATATGCTATTCTGGCAGTGTCTGGACCTAATTCATTAGAAATTACTCTCACTGCAAAACATCCAGATGTGATCTTGCTTTTAAGTAGTTTAACATGTTCATCAAACTTTAGATTTTTATCTATCAGCTCACCAAGAAATTTTGTGCAGACTTTGTTTCGTATTACGCCTAATCCAAACGAGGGTTAATCGATCGAGCTTCTAAATGATATTAAATGGGTTTTTTTCTGTATTGAAAGATAGCTTATTCGCATCGCACCACTCTTTCACAGTTTTCATGTCTGCTGTTATTATATCATGTAACTCCCCGGACTTCATGCCTTCCATAGTATCGTGGTATCATCTGCGAAGAGAGTGAATTTGCCAGATATCTTGGTGTTAGTGAGGTCGATAACATATACATGAAGAGAATGGGGCCGAGCACAGATCCCTGAGGAACTCCAGCTGTTATTTCCCTTTTATTTGAGAGTTTCGATGTTTTAACCATATGAAATCGCCCTGAGAGGAATGAGTCGAACCATGTGAGAGTCACATCTCGGCAACCGTACCAGTTGAAGTTTTCTCAACAGTATCTTGTCGACACACTCGAATGCATTTATCTCAGAATAGGCCTCATAGAGGAATTATAATATTGCATCATTATACGATAACGAAATTGAAATATGTTCTTTATTAATAACGATAGTCAATAATTTATTATTCAAGACTCAAAACACACCCTGTATATTACATTTGAATACCACCTGCACAAGTTAAAATATTGTTATTAATTCTACCCACCGTTGATAGCTTTATTTCTGCAATCCTTTCAAATTGACTATTTTCACGGTCACTTCTAACAAGACTTCCTTTCGCCTGATTAAAATACGAAACGAATATATATAGAGAGATGGTATCTCCACATCCGACAGAAAAATATTTCTTTCGCTCCAACAATACCTTATAAGTAGGTATGAGAAACCTGAGAGAAACAGGCTAACCATAGGCGTGTCCCGAGCTGTGAGTCTTTCGGTGTAATTACAATGCGAATTTATTTATTGCTACGTACTTTCAATTTTTGTATCTGGATGGGTCAGAGCAACAACGGGCACAGTCCAATTTTTATAAAGAGAGTGTGAAAATAATTGTACTGAAGAAGCAAATCTAACGTTGCTGAATTCACCACCAGAATGCGGAGGTATATTATTGTTCTGATTACAACAACGTTTTCAAGATTCAATTAATTTTCAAGTTTTTAGAAAAAACAGTTTTTTATTAATTACTCAAAAACCTTTCGGCTGATTTTGATAAAACTTTGGATGCTTATTTGCGGTAATAAGGGGCTTATTTTAATGTAATTAAAATAAACTTATTAGTTCAGTGGCATCCCTGAAGGTAATCTAATTATATTAGGACAAAACATTGTATGCCACTGTTTTTTGTATGTTATTTTTTTTTTAGATTAAGCAATTCAAAATACATTTTTTTGTTTTTGAGAAAAAAATTAAAAACCATTTCCCGGTATGTAACAGGATCGAGAGGTCAAGCGCCCTCCTTCGAAAAATGTTCGTCTCGTCGCTCTCGATCGAAAAGCCAAATGAAATTTTTCGATAAGAGCGAAAAAAAACGGCGGCGATTCAAAATTAGTTACTCACATTAGTTTAGGAGCTCAAGACTAAGACTAAAAAGGTTTATTTAATTTTTTGCTTTTCAGTTGATTTTTTCGTCGGTTTAATTTTTTGTTAAAAAGTTTTTATTTGGTCTTATTATTTTCAACCTTTTAGTCCTTATTGCTTTATAAGAATGTTTTTTCGTTTTTTAAACTATAATTTTATTTTTAATTTTTTAGTCCATATTGTTACAAAAGACTAAAAAAGACTATGGGAGAAAAACTCTTCGATTGATTCCTGCACATGAGATGAAAACTATAACTCAATTTTGGCGAATGTGCATTGGCCATATTTTGAAATGTTGTGAGAATACTAAGTCATAGCTCTGAAATTATTGCCCTGTCATCGGTTCTTAATGTCAAATACTTCGGATATCGGGAAGTGGGTGAAAATTAATTTCAAAGATTCCATTACCTACATTCATACATACAGGTGAAGCTAATAAAGCGTGTATAAAAAAAGGGGGTTGTAACTTGAAATAACATACACCAGGGTAATCAGCCTCAGCATATGGCTTGCCTCGGAGCCATTGAAAGCTACTGCACAGACTGAAAGCTTTTTTGGGGATTATATTTTGTAGGTGTCGGTGCCATATTGGCGACGCCATCTTAAATTTCTAAAATTGAACGAAAATTCTAAATCGGCAACCCCGAAAACCCTTACATATCGACTTTGAGTTGGATCGGAATCTAAATGAAAAATTCGACCGCCATATTGTATCAGTACATGAATCGTTGAAGTGAATTGCCATAGGAAGTACACGTGTATGCAAAATATTAACACTAATTCTAAATCGACTTGAAGATTTGTAGCAGACAGACAGACAACAAAGCAAGTTCAATAAAATATTTTAAATAAATATAAAATGGAGAGTGAAATGCACAAAATTATAGACCTAATGAAGTGGAATTCAATGACACGAAATTTCGTGCAACATTGATAGGTCACCAACAGATGTCAGTATAGGCCAATCCACGACACCATAACTCGCACTTCTAGTGCGTTCAGAGTAACGCAAAACAAACAACGAAAGAAAGAGAGATTTCTTTCGATTCCAAAAAAGCCACCATCCGCCTACAGCTTTTTCATGGTTTCCCAATCATCAGGACGGCTCGTGATCTTTTTTGTAGATCCCCTCTAGATTTTTCCTGAAGTCAAAAATCTACGCCACTGAATGCCAAACAATAGAAGAGTTGGAACGCAGAATAATAGATACATGTGAAGAAATAGATGAACAGACTTTCATCAAGCTATTTATATTAGGCCACTTTATTGTCAAGATTTAGGAGGGGGCCACATTGAGCACTTGATGAAATAATTGTTGGGGTTAAATAAAAGTTTTATTCAAAAATAAATTAAGTATAATTTTTTAGCTAACTAATTTGTTTTGATTGTGAATTTACAGAACACATTCGTAGGCTTCGAGATTTTCCGGTAAGCGGTACTATTTATCCGTAATAAACTCTCTTTAATCCTCTTATTAGTCGAATTCATTAAGAGATTCAACTACAAATTAATAACAACGTTTAATTAGAAAAATGTTTTACCGGAAGTGACCAAAATCCATACTTTATTTTAAACCGAAATGTCACTTTTCAAACGTTAATATTTCGAAAACCATTGATTTGGAGTAAAGTGTATTAGAGAAAACTGTTGAGAATTATGAGCAGATTTCGAAAATGGAATAATATACGGGGTGTTCTATTTAAAAAAATTATTGAAGATGGCGCTCAACTGCCATTTTAAAACTTTTAGCTGTGATTTTCATGATTTCATGAAAAAGTAGGTTTTTATCTCATATTTAAGCCCTCCAAATTTCGTTGCGATATACCAGGTGGTTCAAAAATTAGTAGGGGGGAACGGACTTTTGACGAGCAGCACTGTATATATATATATATATATATATATATATATATATATATATATATATATATATATATATATATATATATATATATATTGAGAGAACCCCCACAAATCTAGTAACAATCTGTTGGTTTTTTAGCTGTTAGGAATTCCTTGGGAATCGCGAAAATTCAGCTCTGTTGAGCAGGGTCACTAGTTTTATTTGTCGTTCGATAAAGAATCAACGTCAACCGATTTTAACGCTTTCCTATCTGCACAAGGCAAATAGTTTGTTGAACCTCATATAAACTCAATAAAGTAAATTGCGATAGCTGTTTGCATTTCCGATCATTGGAGCCAAAGCAGCGTGACCAGTATAGAAAAATTGATTTTTCGGCCGACTGAGCAGCCATTGGAATGCATCCAAGATCCCTATTGTCTGGCAATAATGAAAAAAGATTGATAGTAAGGAGGCTTCGGGTTGCAGAATATTTATCCCAATACTAACGCGTTTAGCGTAGTGATATAAAAAAAAATCACAAAGGGAAAACTTTAAAAACTTTCCTTTCGGTTAACGTGGGCAAAAAGCGTTAAAGCAAATAACATAATCCACTTGCTGATTTTTAGTTCCCGCACTATATAATGAAGCAACTTTGAAAGCGCATGGCGTCGCGGCGCCGCGTTGTAGCCTCACCGTCGATCAATTCGAACCAGACGTCCGGCACTGACGCAACTACGTTTCCTTTGCGAAACCATTTTCCGCAGATGAATCACCAAATATCGATAAATGATCGAATTCGTTGGCGATTGAGTGAGAATATATAGTGTAGTGATCGTGGAAGTGAAAAACCGCTCGGTTTTCCGGAAAATGCATTGCCATTTGAGCGATCTGCTCATGGACGAATGCCCTCCTGACCTTAGGGTAAGGTTTTCCATGATTATCAATGAATTTGTTCGAAAAATGTGCTTACATTTCATTTGAGATCACGGGGAAGGATATATATGATTTTTTCGGAACTTATCTGCAATGTCTGTGAAAGAAATCATTTGTTTGTACAGGGTGTCACCATTATTCAGAAACCGTATCTTTATTCCAAAAACCTCGGAAACGCACATCAAAGATGATTTCAGGTGTAATTTTTGGCATACCTACATATAAGTTTTTCTCAACCGAGAGAAAAACATTTTCACTTGGTATTAACTTTTTTTCGTACTTATTATACACGATACAGTTTTCATTTAATACCACCCTACATTAGGATAAACATAAAAAAATGGCTCATTTTGCCACCCAAAAATTCGAAAACAAATTAACGTAATTTTTATTTTTAAAATAGTTTTGGGTCATCTGTTATTCCTAAAATATTTTATTGTCTTGTAACCAAACCACTTTCTTGGCACTGTCTTTATGCTCTAACCAATCAACAACGTGGTTTTTCCAAAGGCAAGTCCACAGTCACAAATTTGCTGACCTATCAAAATGACATATTGAACGCATTTAAGAAACATTGTCACGTTCACTCAATTTATACAGTTTTTTCAAAGGTGTTTGATAGAGTCAATCATGAAGTATTAGTTCAAAAATTATAATCTTTTGGTTTTTGGGAATAGTGTTTTGGGTTGGATCAGGAGGTTTCTTACAAATAGAACTCAGTTGGTGAGAATTAATAATTACATATCATACACAATTGAAGCCTGCTCTGGTGTTCCCCAGGGTTAGTCACTGTGGACCATACTATTCAATATTTGTATTGACGACCTCATTACATATATTATTAACTCTGAGGGTGTGTTATTTGCTGATGATCTCAAGCTATACCGTGTGATTGAATCGTATGTTGATTGTTTGAAACTTCAAGATGATGTGAACCATTTAACTGATTGGTGTAAAAGTAATTGCTTAGAAAACTAAATCTCGACAAATGACTAGTTATGCATTTCAATCGTTCTCAAACACCGACACATACTCCTTGCCTTTGAACCAATTTGATGAAGTCAAAGATCTTGGTGTACTATTTGACAAAGAACTGGCATTTTCCACCCATATTAACAAAATAACCTTGAACACGCTGAAACTAGGTTATGTCTGCCTGTTTTCTAGTGTCTAACCACACTAGAAAACAGGCGGAAAACAAGCTGATCCAATATTTCTATTCAAATTACTGTCAGGCCAATTAAATTGCCCAGAACTTCTCGCCTTAGTTAATCTGAGAACCAAACAAAGAGTAACGAGAGATAATAAAACTGTTTTTGTAGAGAACTTACATTTTACTAATTTTGGATTTAATAGTCCAATGTCAAGAATATTAAGGGAAGCTAATGCTTCAGAACTTCATTTTTTCACTGACTCGTTGGAGGCTTTCAAGAGTTCTGCAATTAATTAAGTATTTTCACTATGGATTTTTGTATGTATTTTTCATCTTTTTTTAGTTTCAAGTATTTTAAGTTCTTTTCATATTCAAATTTGTACAACTTCTCGTAACTATAGGGGTTTTCCCCTTTATACCAAATAAATAAATAAACTTTATAATTGTAACAAATTTCTTCCCAGGTTGAACGGTCCATATTTTCAATAGGAAAAAAAGGCAGACATAAAACATCCTGAAGAAGCTATTATATAGCGAAACACGTATTGTGGTTTTGTAAATCCATGTTACTAACCCACATATTTTGTACTAGTTACCACTTTGAAATATTCGTATACAAATTAAAAAAGGCCAAACTGGGAACTCCATTTTATATATCATGTGGGGTATGAATTGAAAGGGTTTGTTATGAGTAATTCAAAAATATGTTATTGATAATTTTAAAAAGCATATTAATATTCTGAAAAAAATGCAAACATAGACCTTTATTTCTGAAACTACTAGACCTAACATTTTAAAGAAATCAGGGAGTATAACGCCTTGAAGTTTACAGGAAAATTATCACGAGATTCCTAGGACTTTCTAGAAAGTAATTTTACACATTTATCGTATACGGAACCCTCTGCGGGAGAATCAAACTCGCTCTTGACCGCATACCGAGGGTATCAGATCCAAACTAGGCAGGGGTGTTAGATTCAAGAATTAGATTTTTTTCAATATTTTAATATTTTATCACTTCCTGTTTCACCGGAAACGTCACCAACTTGCGAATTTCAATTGGAACACCCTATATATTTTTACTTTTTTTGGACTATCACAGAGTTTTGAGAAGAAAAATTGGTACATTTTTAGAAGCATTTTTATTTTTGCATCTAGAGTGCGTTGGACATGAATGATGAGTAAAAAATATCATATGACAGTTTTTCCGCCTAGTCGAGTACCTATGGCTGTTTGATATTTCCAAAACTACAAATTGTGAAAAAAATCTTTTTTTTTAAATGACAACATTTTTTAGTCACACATTCTCCAGATTCTAATTTTCACGACGAATCTATTGATGGTTCGAATCGAAAATCAGAAACATTCCTAATACACTAACTTTATACTGTGAAATTTTCGTAACGGTGTGCGCTCAATTTTATTCCCAACCAAACGCGCCAAAAGAAATATAACTTCAATAAAAACTGTTTAACAAAAAATTAAACCGACGAAATACGGAATTCGTAACGGTGTGCGCTCAATTTTATTCCCAACCAAACGCGCCAAACAAACAATTATCGAAGATCATTATCTATGAAAGAAGTCATCAAAACGCAGTCGGGCATCTTGCTGCCATCATTTTACGCTTCACCTAATTCAATTGCTAGTTTGTTTGGCGCCGACTCAAAATCAGTTACTAACATTAGTTTAGGAGCTCAATTATCATTTAGACTAAGAAGGTTTATTTTATTTTTTGCTTTTCAGTTGATTTTTTCGTCGGTTTAATTTTTTGTTAAAAGTTTTATTTTTATTTTCAGTTCCGTATTTCGTCGGTTTAATTTTTGTTAAAAAGTTTTATTTTTCAATTTTTGTACTAAAGTCTAACAATTACTACCAACTTGTTTGTTTATTACTTCCAAAATACTTACTTACCCACCTTACTTCAACTATTACCAGTTAAATAATATGATTATCTACTTTTACTATTTGTTGTAATATGAATTATTTTCGTTGTTCTGGTTAGTTTATTTCATTACTTTGTAAATCATTCCATCCTCTCATAAAATATACTGATTTTGACGGAACAAGAATAATGTCAGTAGCGATCTGTCATTGTCAACTACGTATGTGTGTGCCAATGTTCACTAGTGGAAAATCAATTATCCCCTATTATTCTACCCGTAAGGGTGGCTAATTCCTTCCGAAATCCAAATATAAGGTATAACCTATCTATTAAAAAAAGAATCATCCAAATCGAAGAACCCAGTACAAAGTTATGCCTGATAGAATCGGTTAACGGACCAGAATTCAGAGGGTGAGTGATCAATATCATTCATTTCCTACCTTAGGGGTGGATTTCATCTTTTAAATTCAAATAGGACCAAATTCGAAGTACACCCTATCCACTGAAAAAAGAATTATCGGAATCGGACGCCTCAGTGAAAAGTTATGCGTGATCATACATAAAAAAATATGATGGAAAAACATAAAATATACGGGTCGAATAGAGAACCTCCTCCTTTTTGGTTTCGTCGGTTAAAAATTAAGACGACTGATATCAAGCACTCCACTATTTTTTTACATTAAAGTAAATTTGTTGGGTCGATGACTTTATACTTATCATTTCAAACTTTTCAGCTATAATTTTATTTTTTAGTTGTAGGTTTAGAGATTTAGAACTAGCGCCTTTTGAATTTTAGGATGTCGTTTAAGAGCTGAAAAGTTCATACTGTATTATATTTCGCTTTTACTAATGTAAAAACTATATGACTAGATTTATGCGAATTATGTTTATAGCCGCTTGCCTGCCTGTGTATGGGTGCGCCAGTGTTCAACGATTTCTATCCACCTTCGATGATTTAATTAACTAATAGTGTTTCAATATCGCGTTCCCATGTAACATTCTCAACTTTTGGAAGCAAACGTACATACACTTCGCTAGGTCTACAACTAAAGCTAAAATGGAAAGAAAAATAGTCCATATTGCTACAAAAGACTAAAAAAGATAATGGGAGAAAAACTCTTTGATTGTGGAGGAATCTCCACCATAATTTGGCGAAGATGCATTCGCCATATTATGAAATGAAAATTATGCTATGAAAAACTTGTGCTTTCGCCATATTTCAGAAATAAAAGTTTGTTTTTTCTGACGATCTAGGTGAGAATACCGGGTCATAGGTATAAAATTATTGTATTGTCATCGGTAATTTCAAAGATTCTATTACCTACATACATACATGTGAAGTTAATAAAGCGTGTACAAAAATAAGTTTTATTTTCCGATTTTAGTAAGGTCAGGTAGGGTGAGACCCATAATTTTAAAAGTTTGACTTTGTAGTTTCATAGTTCTGGATTCAAGAGGCCTAGAGAGTTCAAATTTTTACATAATATATTTGGTCATGTTTACTATTGGATCCAGTATTCAAATACTTGATTATTGACGATGCACTTTGTGGAAAAAAAATCGACTCCTAAAATTGCACATAGGTCTCACTTGCCCCCTAACTTGGGGCAAGTGGGACCTACTAATGAAAAACAAACTTATAGCTTTGCTGAACAAGATGGGGCGAGAGAGAATATTTATTACAATGGCAGCTTTCAAATTTTCAGATTTGAGATAACTATCATGGTGAGAAGGGAAACATCTGATTTTATGAACATCCTGTTAATATTTTCAAAGAAATAAATCTATCATGGATTATTTTTAATAACATGTTTAACATGTTTTTGTTGAAATAATACCCTCATCAGTATATTATATTATTATCATGGCACCTTTGCATATACCGGGTGATTCTCTAAGATGGCTCACCCCTATGACTTTTATTATTATTGAAGATAGAAAAACGAAATTTGGGGGTTGTGTATTATAGTTCAATTTACATTTCTTGACATTTTTACTTGCTTTGCCGTACTTCCGGTTTGACCGGAAATGACCCCAACTTTCGATTTTTAAATGGGACATCCTATATATTTTTACTTATTTCGATCGAGAATGACATTCTAAATTCAACAACACCTCACTTGTCAATATTTGACAAATAAAGTCATTTTTATTCCAATTTTTATTTTTCGATCTAGAATGTAAATCGCTTTATTCTTGATCAAGTAACATGGGAAAAATACGACTTTGAGGTTTATGACTTCACAGTCGTTTTAAGAATTATTTAAAAGTCGCAAATATGAATTTTTCCAGTTAACTTGATTTTTTCAAATGGAAAGGGGGTGGCTCGTCGGCTTTTGTGAAGATCATTTTCTTACGAATAATTTGATACCACACACTTTCACTTTATTTTTACTATTTTTCTGAATAATTGCAAGAAGCGATCATACCTAATAACAAATAATACGTATTCGGTATCTTATGCACTAAGTTCTGTTATTCTAGTTATCCGTGACAAACAATTGAAGCTGTTGCTTGGACTACCTAAACAAATAGGCTAATGAATATGCTGTCACTTTTAAAAATTTATTTGTTGCGTAGTTTATAATTTGATTTGGAAAATTATACTAGAAACGAGAAAATTGACATGCTGCTAATTTACGGAGAAGCAAAAAAGAATGCAACTGATGCAGCTCGAATTTATGCTCAGAGATTCCCTAATCGTCGCCATCCCACTCGCCATTATTTTCCAAAACTGGAAAGGAAAATGCGAAATGAACCAGAAGAAAATGCCAATAACTTCATCGTCAGTGAAGAAAAAGAAGTAGACGTGTTGGCCTATGTTGAAGTGAATTGTACGGCGTCAATTCGCCAAATTGTTTCTGAGTGTGATATAAGTTATTCGTCCGTTTGGAGAATTCTTCACAAATATAATTAACGATCATTCAAGTACCAACTACACCAACATCTTTACGATAACGACCACAACCGAAGATTTACTTATTGCAACTGGTTTTTGACTAAATACAGAGATGTACGTTTTCCATTTAAAATTATTTATTAACCGACGAAACCAAAAAGGAAAAGGTTCTCTAGTCCACTCGTATATTTATTTTTTTAACGAGAATAAGAGAAATCTGTTACGAATCCAAGAGAGCCCACCATCCGTCTGCAGCCTGTTTCATGGTTTCCCAATTATCAGGACGGCCTGTGGTCTCTTTCAAATTCGTATCAGATATCTCGAAGTTTTTTTTTATGTATGATCACGCATAACTTTTTACTGCGACGTCCGATTCCGATAATTATTTTTTCAGTGGATAGGGTGTACTTCGAAGTTGGTCCCATTTGAATTTTAAAGATGAAATCCAACCCTAAGGGTAGCAAAATGAAGGATATTGATCACTCACCCTCTGAATTCTGGTCCGTTAACCGATTCTATCAGGCATAACTTTTTAACAAAAAATTAAACCGACGAAATACGGAACTGAAAAGTAAAAAATAAAATAAACCTTCTTAGTCTCAATAACTAGGCTCCTAAACTAATGTAAGTAACTAATTTTGAGTCGGCGCCAAACGAACAATCAACGAATATCATTAAATCACAAAAAAAAATTATCAGAATGTCACCGCGCAACTCGATGCCATCATTTTACGCCTTACCTAATTCATTTGCTTGTTTGTTTGGCGCCGAATCAAAATTAGTTACTCACATTAGTTTAGTAGCTTAGTTATTGAGACTAAGAAGGTTTATTGTATTATTTACTTTTCAGTTCCGTATTTCGTCGGTTTAGTTTTTTGTTAAAAAGTTTTTATTCAGATAAAACTCGATTCACCAACTTGGATCTGTTCAATTGGAGTAATAAAAGGTACTGGTCTCAAACAAATTTACATCTGATGCAAGAAGGAAATTTTCTAGAGCGATTTGGTTTCAATTGCTGGATGGGTATTATCGGAGGAAAACTTTTGGGGCCAATAATTTTTGACGGACAACCTACTACGGAAAAATATCTACAGTTCCTTAGAAATCAAATTAATGATTTCATTGAAGATTTGCCACTGGCTAACCAAGTTGATATCTATTTTCAACAAGATGGAGAGCCACCTCACAATTCTCAAGTCGTAAGAGAACATCTGAATGACACCTTCCCAGAAAAGTGGATTGGCACTTATGGACTTATTCAGTGGACTGCGAGGTACATTCTTAAGTTGTCATATTTTTTCATAATGTATTATTTCTTTTTCATATTCTAGATCACCAGATCTTACTCCGCTAGATTTACAATTAAAAAGCAGGTGTATAACACAGCATCAGCTCCTCGTGAAGAACTGGAGTATAAAGTAAGGGTGGCATTCGAGAACATCACTGCGGAACAGCTAACCAATGTGGTGCGCGCAAAAATTTGAACAAAGTTGAACTTTGCCGTGATCAAGGAGGTCATTTTGGAAATTTAGAACCTTAATGGACTAATTTGCGACTTTTAAATGATTCTTAAAACGACTATGAAGTCATAATCCTCAAAGTCGTATTTTCCCATGTTAGTTGATCCAGAATAAAGCGATTTACACGATCCATGGCATTCTAGATCGAAAAATGAAAATTGGAATAAAAATGACTTTATTTGTGAAATATTGACGAGTGAGGTGTTGTTGGATTTAGAATGTCATTCTCGATCGAACTAAATAAAAATATATAGGATGTCCCATTTAAAAATACAAAGTTGGGGTCATTTCCGGTCAAATCGGAAGTACGGCAAAGCAAGTAAATATGTAAAAAAAATGTAAATTGAACTATAATACACATCCCCCAAATTTCGTTTTCCTATCTTCATTAATAAAAAAGTTACCTTGGAGAATCACCCGGAATATCCTGAACAGTTGATAAAGTTGTTGATGTTTCTAGTTTAGTAATTATCATTGTGACATATTTGAGAAAAAATTATATTTTTCTATTATTATACATTTACTGTTCAGTCCAGTATTTCTATCCATCAGAACTCATCAATTTTCTATACTTGCTGGACGGAAAACAAAACCCCTCAAAATGTAATTTAGTCTATTAGGTGAAAATTATTACAAAACAACCATAATTTTAAATAGATTATAATAAAATAACAAAATAAAAGCAACTTCATTACCGAGATTTATTTAGAAAATGGTATAATTATCGAATATAACATTAAAGTTCCTCTGTCCTCGTATGCCAAGATTGGATTCGGGTAGAACTATAGCAATGTCATTCTCTGAGACCCACATTGAGTCTCACTTGGCCCAAGTAGGGGAGATTTGGGGTAAGAGGGACCTATTGTTTTCTCGCGAAACTATTTATAGTGAATAAATTCTGTTGTATTATGAAAAATACAGATTTTTTGTTCCCTAGAGAGCCTAAAGAAATATTTAATTGCGTGTGAGCTTAAATTATTAGGCACTCTTAAACTACATCCTAGAACCTTCAACTTCGAGGTAAAATGTCATAGGGTTTCATTGTTATTCAGAAAATCGACTATTTTTGCAGATACAATGATCTGAATATTTCAATTCAATTCAATTTTTATTTAATCCATAGAGCTGTGAGGCTATCGGACAAGTCAGATACAAACAAGGTTTACATAAAGTGTATAAGATAAAAGATAAGTGCCATGTGAAGTGGAATGAATAGAAAAAAAAATCGAATTAAACGGTTTTCTTCACATAAAGGATTCAATATAAAATTGAACCAGAAAATGGTAGATCTCAGGTGAAAAACAACTACTTTCCTGGCAAATACCACGCAGAACATTGAATGATATTCACCTGAAAATCCATGCACTAGGTACCGCCAGTTAAAGTTTATCTTTTCCGGCGTACCTATAGGTGTTACAAGATCGATGATGGTTTGTTTACGTTGTGTCTCACTTCAGCCAGAGTTCTTTGGACTTTTGGCTGGTTGACTACTCCGTACTGATGAGGGCCAAGAAGCCTGAAACCGGTATGCGGATTGTTAGGTGAACACGACATAAATTAAACATAATCGAGCTTATCAGAAAGAAACATTTGCATTCAATGTCCATTGATATTATATGGAAGTATGCATGGATTTTCAGGTGAATATCATTCAATGTTCTGCGTGGTATTTGTTGTTTTTCACCTGAGATCTACCATTTTCTGGTTCAATTTTATATTGAATCCTTTATGTGAAGAAAACCGTTTAATTCGATTTTTTTTTCTATGTATAAGATAAGATATAAAATATAGGCAAATAAAACATTTTATCTAAAACTATCAAAAAATTCATTTATGTTAGGGGTAGAGGGCGAAGGAAGTCTTTTTATCTCTTTTTTGAATGTGTGCACTCTTTCTATCAATTTTAGTTCTTCAGGAAGAACGTTATATAATCTTAGTCCCAGTATATCTGCAGATTTCTGAGATACTGTTAAACGAACATTGGGCAGATGGAAATTATTTTTTTAACTTGTATGATGATCATGTAGTGAGTTATTCTTAACCAAAGTTTTGCGTTGCTTGTGTATATATGTTAAAAGTTCCAATATATGTAGGCCATAGAGAGGAAGAATTTCAAATTGTTTGAATAGATCCCTGAATGAGATACCATTGGGAACATTAGCAAAACATCGCATAATCTTCTTTTGCACCAGAAAAACCTCATTAACTGCAGATGAACTACCTTAGATGGTTATTCCGTATGTTAATATGGATTGGATTTCCCCGAAATAGAAGAGCAGGAGTCCCTGTATGTCAATTATAGATTTGAGAGATCTCAGTTGAAAACATTTAATACTCAGTGTATTGGCTAAAATTTTACAGGGAGTATTGAAGGATACATTCTAATCAAGTCTAATACCTAGAAAAGTAGAGCATTCCACCTTGTCTATAATTTGATCATCTATAGTTATTTCTACTGCTGGGTTATTTTTATTCAGTCTGGTGTGAAAATGTATTTGTATGTAGTACTATTCAAAAATAGAGAATTATCGTATAACCACTTACGAAGTGACTGAAAAGTAGTGTTAATGTTGTTTTGAATTTGTACCTCAGATTTGCCTGTGAATAATAACGTGGAATCATCTGCATACAAACAGGTAAATGCATTCGGGAGGATCAGAGGTAATTCATTGATGTAAAGCGTAAACAAAATAGGGCCCAATACTGAGCCCTGAGGAAATCCTATTCCTATCGGAAGTTCACTAGAAGTAAATACCAATTTTTCATTGTTCTCCACGTGGTTTATCTTGATTTTCTGAAGACGTCCTTTGAGATATGACGAAAACCATTCATGAAGTTTGCCCCGGATTCCGTATCTGAATAATTTATCAAACAAAATGTCATAATTTTGGAGTGATATAGCAGCTTTTCAACAACTAACCACCTAATTTGTTTTCATAAAAATGTATATTAGGAATATTTTTAATGAATGTGCTTCTCACATGCCCTGAATTCTCACTTTACCCCACCTGACCTTATCGCTCGTAATGTACAATTTGTGATAATTCATCTTGGAATCCATATCCATTTCATAAAACCACATTGTCTTCTTTAATGTAGAATGAAGTAGGCAATGTTCTCTTACTCTCGAAATGGAACTGAACTGTTCGAAATCGAACAATTGGAGAGTATGAAATTGCAAACAAAATCTCATTCATTTCTTCGGTGAAATCATGTAAATCGGGTAACAATGTCGAATAAATAAACAAATCGTGACAGTACCCACTCGAAAGAACCATGAATGAGGATGGGAACTTGTCAGCCATTCAATTATTATGCTGGCTGAGAACAGTTGCGGCAATCAACAGTACATTGTTTCTTAATGAACAAGCGTGGTTCATGGGAAAAATTTCCCATTCTTTTGTTCCCAATTTGTGGAGAAATAAATGTACAGGGTATACCTCGAGGAGTTACCGCGATCTATATATAGATAACTAGATATGGCACTAATCTAGAAAATGTGAGACGGGTGAACACATTCTGTCTATTCTACAATAGCGTGTTATGTAATAAGTGTCCGATATTTCACAGGATGATTCCTCAGTTATTAATAAGGTGAAAAGTTCATATAAGCATGGGTCCGCAAGCCCTTCATTTTTGATATACAAGGTGTTGAAAATTCATTTTTATTTTGGTTTTTCATAAATAATTTTTAAATAATGTCGATATTTGGACAAATATTGGTGTTTGGGGATTTTTTAATAGAATAAATTCAAATTTGATCTTAGTTTGGCCCTTAATTGTAGGGGGCGCCGCCTACAGGTCACTTTTGGGAAGTCACAACTTTGTCGTGCATGTATGTATCACATTTTCTAGAAGAAAAATCGATTCCCCTATTATTTTTCCGAGAAAAAGGAATGCTTTTCAAGTAGGCTAGTAAGTTTATTCCAATGTCTTTTTTGTGCTGTCATGTCAAAAATAATATCTTGACGCATAGTTAAATAGTTTTATTCATTATTATTGTGATTATTTGGTAAAAAAAGGTAAATTTTACCAATGCAGAATATGCTGACATTCATTTTACATACGGACTTGCTAACGGAAATGCATATGAGGCTAGACGTTTGTATCAGGAGCGTTATCCGAACCTCACAACTCGTACTTCAAAAACGTTTTCAAGAATTCACGCTCGGTTAAGGGTAATTTTGAGAAAGCTAGTCATCTGTCGGGTGCACATCAGACGGTAAGAACCCCAGAAACCGAGGAAGCAGTTCTTAATCTGGTAGGAGAACACACAAGCTCCAGAAAAATAGCGCTGACGTTAAACATTTCTCATGTTCAGGTATGGAAAATGTTTATTGATAATTTGTTATACCCCTACCATATTCAAAGAGTTCAGGCACTACTCCCTCGTGACTTTCCGTTACGTATCAACTTCTGTCATTGGTTTCTCCAATGCTTTATTCAAAATCCTTTATTTGAAAATCAAATCCTGTTTACCGACGAAGCAAATTTCTCACGCAACGCTATACGCAATTTTCACAACAATCATTTGTGGTCAGAGGAAAACCCCCATGCGATACAGGAATCACATTTCCAAGAACAGTTCTCTCTCAACGTGTGGGCAGGAATCCTTCGAGATTATTTTAAGGTCAATTATTTATTCCGGCAAGATTAAACGGAGAGAGATATCGTAATTTTCTTGAAGAAGTGCCTATTTTACTGGAAGATGTGTCGCTTAGACTACGAAATGATCGAACTTTCGGCAACCGTTGGATAGGTCGGGCAGGGCCTCAACCATGGCCCCCTAAGTCACCAGACCTTAACAGTTTGGATTTTTTCCTGTGGGGACATCTAAAATTCTTAATTTACCAGACACCTATTCAAAATGAGGAAGAATTAAGTAATCGAATAATTAACTCTTATAGAACTATTCAAAATACTCCAGGAATTTTCCAAAGAGTGCGCGAATCAATGAGAAAAAGATTGGATGCGTGCATTTCGAACATTTATTGTGATTTTGATTTATATCTAGTGTTCCATTGTTTATTGTTGTTTAAAAATTAGCGTTTGAAATGTTTCTATGTTGAATTTTTTTTTTTTTAATTGTTTTACTTATTGACAAACACATGCATCGATTAATTTAAATCAAAGTATCTCGAAAACGGCTGCTTGTAGCGACTTTTGAAAAATATACCTTTTGCACGTAAAAATGATAGAGGAATCGATTTTTCTTCTAGAAAATGTGATACATACATGCACGACAAAGTTGTGACTCCCCAAAAGAGACAAAGACCTGTAGGCGGCGCCCCCTACAATTAAGTGCCAAACCAAGATCAAATTTGAATTTATCATATTATAAAAACCCTAAATACCAATTTTAGTCCAAATATCGACAGTATTTTAAAAATTATTTACGAAAAACCAAAATAAAAATAAATTTTCAACACCCTATATATAAAAAATGAAGGCCTTGCGGACCCATGCTTATATTAACTTTTCACCTTATAAATAACTGAGGAATGGTTCTGTAAAATATCGGACACTTATTACTTAACACCCTGTATTATGCAACGAGCATTTAGCTATTAAGACACGAGTATGATACTTACGAGCCTTGAATTGTAAGTTGTATATACAATTTTTTCTATGACTAGTCAAGACAATGAATAAAATTATAGTTCAAAAAAATAAAAACACATGCTTTCGTAGCAATATGAACTAAAAAGTTGAAAATAATAAGAATAAATTCATTGGCCGAAAAATTAACTAACAAAAAAAGCGTGGGGTGATATCAGTTGTCTTAAATTTTTATCAGTAGACGCTATTCGTTAAGGTAGATTCATTATGAAATAGTATATTTTGCAACGATCATGTAATATTTATTTATTAATAATCCAGGGATACACCCAATTTTACAGGTTGACATAAATAGTTAATATAACAAACTTAACCTAGTTATATCTAAATTAATAACAATGATTATAATATTAGGTAAAATAAAAGATACAAAAATTTCAAAGTTAGATAATGAATCATACTAAGATCAACTGACAAAGGTGAGAACAAATAAATGACAAAAATATAAGTGAAAAAATGAATAAAAAAAATAAAAATAAATTACAAACACTTAATGAAACTAGCCTTTAAGGTGAGTGGATATCAAGAACAAATTCAAATATACAAAATCAGACAACTTTCAGCATATCTTCTTCAATTTTCGTTTTATGGATGAAATATTAGAACCGAACAAGTCAATGTAACAACTATAATCATTCTCATACTTGACCATCCTGTTAAAAGGTGCTTTTTGTGAATAATTAGTTTGGCAAAAAGTTGTATGAAAAACTATGGGTTTTCTGGCTCTATTAATACACGAGGTAAGTTACGACAAGAGCCGAAGGCGAGTATCGCAAACCGTGTGCTAGTGTATTAATAGCCATTACAAGATTTTATTTAGTTTCACCTGTCCCGATGTTTGTCATCTAATCTTGCAAATTAAATTTGACCCACTTCTAGTTGTTCGATTAACGTGAAATTTGGCAGGTGTTCATAGTTCCCGTGACAGTGCATTATGTATTTGTTGGAGAAAAAAAACCAAAATGGCGGCTCCAAGATGGCGGACGAGATTTGTGTTTATGGTCCGATTCGATTCAAAATTGGTATGTGGGGGTTTTCAGGGTCGAAGATTATGAATTTTCCGACAAAATTCATAAAATCAAAATGGCGGCTTCAAGATGTCCGATAATTTCTGTGATTATGGTCCGATTCTATTCAAAATTGGTATGTGGGGGTTTTCGGGGTCGTAGATTATGCATTTTTTGTCAAAATTCACAAATTCAAGATAACGGCTCCAAGATGGCGAACGAGTTTTGTAATTATGGTCCGATTCAAAAATGGTATGTGGGTGTTAGGGGTACTTACTAAAAAGCACAAAATAAAATAATTAATAAAAAAACCTTTTTAAAAACAAACTTTTATTCAAATACCCTAAAAAGTACAAAATAATTGCTTTGGATGTGTGACGTAGGTTATTCCGTGAGTTATAGATTCAAGAGCTTGTCGAAGTTTTCATTTCGAATACAGATGCGACGAACTTTTGAATCTATAACTCACGGAATAACCTACGTCACACATCCAAAGCAATTATTTTGTACTTTTTAGGGTATTCGAATAAAAGCTTGTTTTTAAAAAGGTTTTTTTTTTAATTATTTTATTTTCATTTTTCTACGGCCAATAAATAATAAAATAAAAACAAGAATTCATTTCAAACTATTTATGGTGTACAAGATAATTCTTCACTGCTCGACATACTTGTATTTACTTTTGACGCGTTGTGATTGAATGTCGAAAAAATAACATTTTTGAATAGAGAATGAAGAGACCTTTTAAATGATGTATCACATGCCCCTACTTCCCATTTAAAAATTTGGGGGTTGTAACCGTCACTCGAAGGGGGTTTAAAGTAGGGATGAATCAATCAATCAATCAATCAATTTATTCATCATAAAATATACATATAAATTCAATCACAAGGACCAAAGACAGATGCATGTTTATGACAAGTCACAAATAAACATCAAAACAAAATAAATTAAACATCAAAACAAAATAAAATAAAATACATACCATTAGATTAAAATATATGATAAAAATTGAGAAAATCATCTTTGCAGGAACATACTTTTCGGACAATATATCATGAAAAGGTAGAAGACGTGAATGCACAAGAGACAACAAGAGAGACAATCGTATATATAAGTATGCTATATTGAATACAAATCAAATCAATTGCATATATTGCATAACACAAATTATACTAAGTACTCATCTATAGTGTAGCAGGCCTTCTGAACTAGCTGCTGTTTCAGTCTTGTTTTGAAAATATTTAAATTGAGGGAGCTTTTAATATGCTCATTAAGAGAGTTGTATAATTTACAGCCAGTAAAAAAAAAAACTTTTTTGGTACAGCGTAGTCCGGTGATTCTCAGGTTGTAGTTGGCCTTTGAAACGTGTATTATGGTCATGCTTCTCAGCAGTATTCAAAAACTTGTTTTTATTTTTAAAGATGTATGTACAAACTTCCAGTTGGCCTTTGAAACGTGTATTATGGTCATGCTTCTCAGCAGTATTCAAAAACTTGTTTTTATTTTTAAAGATGTATGTACAAACTTCCAGTATATATAAGCTTACAACAGTTAGGATTTTGAATTTTTAAAAATAATCTCTGCAGCTCGTTCTAGTATCGATACTAGCAAGAATTCTAATCGCATATTTCTGAAGTACCAATACTCTATTCACATGTGCACAATTTCCCCAAATCAAAACTCCATACTTTATATGGGAATGAAAATTTGCATAGTACAATGACAGTAGTGTGTACTCACTACAGTGGTTCTTCATAAATTTCAGACTATAACAGCTACTCTGTAATTTTTTACACAAACAATCAATATGACAATTCCAGTGAAGTTTCCTATCATAGGTAACCCCCAATAGTTTCACTGATTTACTACTTACTATTTCATCATTGGAACCTTCAAATGAAATGAAAATGAAATTTTGTAATTGCAGAATGACATTTCAAAATCTGAAATCGACGTATTTTGGGATTTTTTATAAATGTGCACAATAACTGTAATAACGAATTTATTCCATTTGGCTGTTCCACACTGTATAAGTATACAAATATGTAGATAGGGTGCATATTTTCCCCTCCTTGTGCGAGATCCGACTAGCACTTGACCGCTTTCTCAATTCACATAAATTAGATTCCTTCTGAATGAAATGATTCGCGCATTTTCCACATCGGTAACACTCCTGAAGGCAACAAAGAGTAAATGATAGAGGTCGTTGGTAATTTACATACCGTTCTATCATAACCTATTTTTGTGGAATATTCAACGCGTCACTTCACTGCTTATGCCAGAGCCGTAGGTGCAACGAATGCAGATTGTGTCGGTAAAGCATTCGATTATGCACGATTCTGCAAATCGGTTTCTTCGAGCCGTCGATTGGGAATGTCTGGAATTTCACGACGGCCGAGGAGAAACTCTGAAGGAAAATATCAGATAGTCGCATAATAAAAACCAGTGGAATATTATCGTCATCTATGCCATGGTACAGTTCAGGATAAAACCGAAATAATTATTTAAATAAAAAAAAATATACCACGTTTTCAAAACGAACTATTAAACAATGTATCCTATTTAGACCAGGGTCGATAATTTTTGAAACCAAAAATAATTATAGTAGAATGAAACTCATTGGAAAAGGAAGAGAATATAACAAAAATGAAAGGAAAAATAATTTACAGGCGATCTGAGGTCGGGAAGTGCAAGGGGGTGAGTTTTTAAGGGTAAAAAACGGTTTATCTCGATTTCCGGCAAAACTACAAGTCTTATGGAAAAAAGTTGTAGGTAATAAAAAGATCTACAACTTTGGTATTCACACTTTTTTCACATAATCTCAAAATGTATGTGAAAAATTCAAATAACCAAGTTTTTGGTTTTTTATTTTTACCTTTTACAAAAAAAAAAAAATTCCACGAAATTTGGTGAAAACTTACTTTTTTATGTCCCAAACACACTGTAATTTTTTTTATTTAAAATATTTATTTTTCCACCTTATTTTGACTTAATATTGAAAAAGCACCCTAATTTTCAATCAAAAATTCTCCCGTCAAAATATCAGGTTTTTTAAAAAAGTCGGTGGGCTTTTTGTTCGTTGATATCTCTACTTTCTGATAGTGTAAAAAAAAATACATTACTATGGTAAATGTTCTCAGAAAATGCAAAGAAATAGCAGGTAGTAAGGCCCAGACCCTCCTAGCCCCTTCCCCACTTCTCTATGAAATACCTTTTGATGGGCTAAAATTTTCCGTAGTCACTCAGGTATATGAGTTATCTTAAAATAGCAATAAATAGGCATCTACGCATATAATTTAAAGAAGAGTCTACAACTTTCTCAAAATATTGTAGATGTCTTATTAAATTCGGATTCGAGTTTTTTTCGTTTTTTTGCATTTTTTGTCATAGTAATTAATGTACTTTTTTTTATACCATCAGAAAGTAGAGATTCCAACGAACAAAAAGCCCACCGACTTTTTTTAAAAAAGCTGATATTTTGACGGAAGAATTTTCGATTGAAAATTAGGGTGCTTTTTCGATATTAAGTCAAAATAAGGTGAAAAAATAAATATTTTTAATCAAAAAAATTACTGTGTGTTTGGAACATAAAAAAGGAGGTTTCCACCAAATTTCGTGAGAAAAAAAAAATTGTTGTAGAAGATAAAAATAAAAAACCAAAAACTTAGTTATTTGAATTTTTCACATAAATTTTGAGGTTATGTGAAAAAAGTGTGGATACAAAAGTTGTAGATCTTTTTATTACCTACCTATTATTAAGTTTTTTCAATAGGACTTGTACTTTTGCCGGAAATCGAGATAAACCGTTTTTTACCCTTAAAAACTCACCCCCTTCCACTTCCCGACCTCAGATCGCCCGTAAATTATTTTTCCTTTCATTTTTGTTAAATTCTCTTCCTTTTCCAATAGGTTTGATCCTACTATTATTTTTTTTCACTTTTTACCATTTTCAAAGGTTTCAGCACTGGTCTAATTCCCATACAGATTTATAACTCCATACAGATTCCTAACGCCATACAGATACCTAACCCCATAAATACCATACCCTAAATTGGTGATTGTTAATTTTTAAGTGCGAATTTACACGATCCAATAAATTGGTCAATTTTGTGACCTTGAATTTTATTGATAGGTGTAAACAGAAAATTGTCGTCAATTTGAACTTGATCAATAAATAGATAAGTTTAGAATCGGTTCTAATTTTTCATAAATTTTTATTGACAATTTGCAGTAACTTTCGGCCATGAATTGGATGCCTGCTAGAACAGAGATTTTCAGGTTATATGTTATTATTTACGCGATTTCACATACCCTACCCTGACCGCGAGAAAAATGATAGTGCGAAAAAAAACATAATTTACGTTGCATTACATTCGCAGCAATGTGCATTGATGAATATAAAAGACAGAGATGTAGAAGATGATGGTGGATTAGATCTTGGATTGAGAAAAGAGGGAAAGGAAACTTGACATTAATTCACGAAAAATTCCTGAATGTAGATCCTAATCAATTCAAACGATATTTAAGAATGGATCAGAGTCAATTCAATAAGCTATTGAATAATATTCGGAACTTTTCCTAAAGTTGAACCATTTCTTGCCAGTATGTTGCTATTCCTGAGTAAAAACTGTTGCCAAAATTGGCCAATAAATTGTCAGGTGTAAATATAACCCATATTGGTCAATTTTATTGTTCAATTTATTGATCAATTTTATTGGATCGTGTTAATTCGCATTTATAAATTATGGAAATTCTTGTAAGATTTAAAACGAAAAACGTGGTGCGCGTGCAATTGATTTTTAACCGACGAAACCAAAAAGGAGGAGGTTCTCTAGTGGACGCGTATATTTTTTTTTATATATGACCACGCATAACTTTTTACTGAGACGTCCGATTTCCATAAATCTTTTTTCAGTGGATAGGGTGTTGGTCTCATTTGAATATAAAATGTGAAATCCACCCCTAAGGGTAGCAAAATGAAGGATATCAATATATATGAGTGATCAATCACTCACCCTCTGAATTCTGGTCCGTTAATCGATTCTATCAGGCATAACTTTGTACTGGGTACTTCGATTTGGATGATTCTTTTTTTATTAGATAAAGTATACCTCATAGTTGATCATATTTGGATTTCGAATGGAATTATCCACCCTTACGGGTAGAAAAATAGGGGATAATTGATTTTTCACTTGTTAACATTGGCACACATATGTAGTTGACAATGACAGATCGCTACTGTCATTATTTTTGTTCTCCTACATCCGTCACAATGATTATATTCTATGAGAGGATGGAATGATATACAAAGTAATGAAATATACTAACCAGAACAACAAAAATAATTTATATTACAAAAAATAGTAAAAGTAGATTATCATATTATTTAACTGGTAATAGTTGAAGTAAGGTGGATAAGTATTTTGGAAATAATAAAAAAACAAGTAGGTGTAATTAGTAGATTTCAACCACAAAAAATTGAAAAATAAAAACTTTTTAACAAAAAATTTAACCGACGAAATACGGAACTGAAAAGTAAAAAATAAAATAAACCTTTTTATTCTCAATAACTAAGCTCCTAAACTAATGAAGTAACTAATTTTGAGTCGACGCCAAACGAACAATCAACGAAAATCATTAAATTAATTCTAAAAAATTATCAGAATGTCACCGCGCAACTCGATGCCATCATTTTACGCCTTACCTAATTCATTTGCTTGTTTGTTTGGCGCCGACTCAAAATTAGTTACTTACATTAGTTTAGGAACTTAGTTATTGTGACTAAGATTTATTTTATTTTTTACTTTTCAGTTCCGTATTTCGTCGGTTTAGTTTTTTGTTAAAAAGTTTTTTTAAATATCTTGATGAGATTATCACAGAAACATTTGGCAAATTTCAGGTTTATTTTCTTCACCCGATCATATCATTCTGTTTAATTGTTAATTTCGTGGAAAATAAAATAAAGAAGCAACAAATAAGATTTTATAAGATTTTTATTTCAATATCAAAACAAATTAATGTCAGATTCTACTTAGTTACCAATTTTAATTCACTATTGTTTTTATTATTTCTGTCTTTTTCTTTCTATCTTTCTTCTTTCTTTCTCTCGTTCTCTCTCTTTCTTTCTTTCTCTCTCCTTTCTTCTATTTTTCTTATTTTTTTTCACAATTTTTCTTTTTTTGCTCTTTTTTCTCTCTCTCTCTCTCTCTCTCTCTCTCTCTCTCTCTTACACACTTAATTCTTCGATCTGAAACCTGTTGCGAAATTGGTATCGAACAGCCAAACAAACAGAGGAGCAAGAAAGCGAGTTAATATTGCATTGTCATCCAGTTCTGAGCTATGTTTCAAGTCTGTAGCTCATCGGGAAGTTAGTTCCTTACTATTATTATTATTACAATCAAACAAACATACAGACAATAACGCGAGTTGATATTGCATTGTCAGTTTCAGTTAGTTTAAAATCGATTGCTCCTTACTATTATTATTATTACAGACAAACAATCAAACAGACAGATAAGAACGCAAGTTTACATTGCATTGTCATCCAGTTCTGAGCAATGTTTAAAGTGTCTAGCTTATCGAGTTATTTCAAAATTAATTGCAAAATTCGCACCGAACAGACAGACAGACAAGAAAGTGAGTTAATAAAAACTTGGTAAAATTAGATTATATTGAAGTAGCACATAAAAGTCTCGCCAAGTACCAAAAAACGCGAATTGAAGTGCGTCAAACTGTAAACGTAATCGATTTAATTTTCAATAATGATATTGTTCTCTATGACCTCTCATAAACTATCGCCGGTGCTCGGAAGGTGTTGTTTTTTCTCAAATCGCAATTTATTTAACCGTTAGTTAGGCAATAACATAAGAGATAACCTTCGCGGCAAGTTGTTTTACGCTAATGTAACTAATGTGAAAATGTTGGTAGAGTTAGGCGAGAATCAATACGGAAATCGACCTAACGTGCGCCATCTGTTTGATTGCTCGTTAAACTTCGCATCTGCTAGCCTACTTATTGAACTATAGTCTATCCAGCAGATAGGAAGTTCGCATAATACGGTCGCTGACATGGATGTTGTTCCTATCATTTTTGCTTGCCTCTAGCTTCTAACTGGTCCCAAACACACTGACGAATTCTGAAAATGGGGTCATTTAACCTGGTGCAATTAATGAAACCAAGTCCAAGGGTTTTGTTTTCTCCAGAGAAGCCGATTTAACTAATGTAACGATCTTGTAACACCATTAAGCCCATAATGTGAATATCAAAAAAGTTGCAAGAGTGTCATGACGTCAACATTCACAACAAGGAATGCTAAAAATATAACATCATGAAGCTTATCATTCCAGATAAAAATTATTAAAAAAAAAATCAGACAAGCTTCTATTATATTAACTACTCACAGAATAATCTATAGATCAAACAATGAAAGAAATTATTTTTTCCTTTTTAGTGCCTTGGTATATTTTTTTTATAATTTTTATTTTTAACTTTTTAGTTCTGCTTTTTTTAACAACTAATAAAAGCTTGTTTATTTTTTATTTTTTAGTATTCATGATGTTAAATAAGTAGTTTAGTGATTTCTATCTAATTTATTTTTGAATTTTGACAAAAAAAATCATAATTTCCTACCCCGAAAACTTGTAGATACCAATTTTTAATAGAATCGGACCATAATCACAAAAATTGTCCGCCATATTGGAGCCGCCATTTTTTTTTCCTAACAAAAATTTCATAATGCATTGTCACCGGAATTATGTACACCTGCCAAATTTCAAACCAATGGGACGATTAAAAGTGGGTCAAATTTAACTTGCAAGATTTGATTACAGACAGACAGACATACAGTCAGACAGACAGACACCGTGGCAGATGAAACTAAAAATGAAAGCTTGTGAAAAAATCTTCGACCCCAAAAACCCCCACATACCAATTTTGAATAGAATCGGAACCAAAACTCGTCCTCCATATTGGAGCCGCCATTTATTTTTTCTAACAAAAATTTCATAATGCATTGTCACCGGAATTATGTACACCTGCCAAATTTCAAACCAATGGGACGATTAAAAGTGGGTCAAATTTAACTTGCAAGATTTGATTAGAGACAGACAGACATACAGTCAGACAGACAGACACCGTGGCAGATGAAACTAAAAATGAAAGCTTGTGAAAAAATCTTCGACCCCAAAAACCCCCACATACCAATTTTGAATAGAATCGGAACCAAAACTCGTCCTCCATATTGGAGCCGCCATTTATTTTTTCTAACAAAAATTTCATAATGCATTGTCACCGGAATTATGTACACCTGCCAAATTTCAAATCAATCGGACTATTAGAAGTGGGTCAAATTTAACTTGCAAGATTTGATAACAGACAGACACACAGACAGACACCGGGACAGGTGAAATAGCTTGTAAAAAAGGGATGCTATAATTGAGTCAACAAATAATAGTTTTCAATCATGTGAAATAGAATTTTATATATATAAAACAAAATAATACTATTACAAAAAATTCAAGTAAGAAATTAATTTCTCTCCACTAATATGTACTTACAGAAGTTTCGAGAAATGCCGAATGAATGATCATATTTGTTCTAGCCACTTATTGAATCGAATTTCCGATTTCAACCTTCAATTGTATTTTTTTTTCAAACGCCTTCGCAGAAAACGAAGTACCTTACATAATAGCACCGATTTGCATCATTTTCAAATCCTTAACGCTAGAGAAGGTATACACTTCAATTAAACTGCATTGCAAATAAGTTCCCTATTGTTCGCATTTTTTATAATAACGGAAGATTATTAGGTAATGACCGTAATCCTCAAATGTACGAGTTGCGACAGTAGACAACAAAAAGTATGATGCAAGTTGGGGTTTTCTTTTTTTTAAGCTACACGATGCGTTTGAAGATTTCTCGTAGGTGTACAAGATGACCCGATTGTATTTACCCATTTATTATATCAAAGACATATATATCAGTAATTCATATCAAAGAGAGCACTTGTGGCAGATATTTAAACAGATGATGCAGGTCGTCAAGCCGAGGCCTTCGCCATCACTCATGGTCTAGAACAACTGGTCGAGCTACCAACCCGCATCCCTGATGTCAACAACCAGTCTGCCAATACACTAGATCTTTTTCTCACCACCAATCCTGACCCGTATAGAATAGAAGTTTGTGCCCCACTTGGAAACTCTGACCACACCCTCATCTCCACAACATGCTCTTTCCATTTACCATCGAGCTGCACAATACCACCCCGTCTCATGTGGCATTACAATTCGGCCGACTGGGAAGGTCTTCGTATGTTTTTCTCAGCGTTTCCATGGAAGAGAGTTTGTTTCTCTTCAGTAGATCCAACACGATGTGCTGAGACAATTTCTGAAATCATCATGTTGGGGATGCAAACTTACATACCGAATACCGAAAGAAGAACATCATCCGATAAGACCTGGTTTAACAGAAACTGCTCTAGAGCTGTGGCTTCCAAACAGGCAGCATACCATCGATGGCTAAAAAATCCGGGCCCTGAGACCAGAGCAGCATATGTCGAGGCTAGAGGCATATGTAAAGAGACAATAGAATGCTCAAAAGATACCCACAAAGCCAAAATAAGATCAAAACTTGCTGAATGTCCTAACAGATCCCGTTCATTTTGGTCTTTCGCCAAAGCTGTGGGAAGAAACTTCACTTCCAGCTCATTTCCTCCCCTAACCAAAGAAGATGGAACACTAGCAACGACTGCCTATTTGCTGGAAATTCCACTCTGGATTCATCGGGAACAACCCCCGAACATTACACCTATTGACAGTCACATGCCCGAGATCACCTTTCGCCAACGTACTATCAGAAAGATTTTGCTGGGTCTCAACACCAACAAAGCCTGTGGATCTGACGGAATCCCGCCGATTGTTCTCAAGAAATGTGCCCCCGAACTAACACCTGTTCTTTGCAAGTTGTTCAACCACTCTTACAATTTGGGGGTATTTCCGTCCAATTGGAAAATTGCAAGAGTACAGCCAGTCCCTAAAAAGGCAAAAGGCCCTACCTAGCAACTACAGACCTATCGCACTGCTATCTATTATTTCATAGGTCATGGAAAAAGCCATCAACATCGAGCTCATGAAATATCTGGAAGACTCAGGAATTGTCAACGATAGGCAATATGGCTTCCGCCATCAGAGATCAACTGGTGACCTGCTCGCTTACGTCTCACATATATGGCAGCTATCTATTGAAAAGTATGGAGAAACTTTAGCTGTGGCATTAGATATCTCCAAGGCGTTCGATCGAGTTTGGCACCAGGGACTCCTCGCCAAGCTTCCGTCTTATGGCTTGCCCCCTCAGCTGTGTTCTCTGCTTGCTAGTTTTCTCTCAAACAGGTCTCTCCATGTAGTGTTCGATGGAGTTTCATCTGACACTCTACTCATAAATGCTGGTGTTCCGCAAGGATCCATTCTCGCACCAACACTATTTCTACTTCACATCAACGACCTGTTGAAAGCAACTTCATGTCCAGTACACAGCTTTGCCGATGATAGTACCCTCCATACCGCTTTCTCTTCCAGGGCCCCTATATCAGCCCGTGAAACGAGAACTGAACGAGGAAGAAATGTTAATAATATAAATATGGACTTAGCAACAATTCTCGAGTGGGGATCTAATAACTTGGTAGAATTCAATGCAAACAAAACACAAGCATGTCTTTTCTCTAGAAAAGCCGATCTCACTGTGCCTAACATGACTTTGTCAGGAGTAACCATACCACTGAAGTCATCCATATCGATGCTTGGTATTACTATCAGCAATAACCTTTCCTGGGAAAATCACGTGAGGTCCATTGCCAAAAGTGCATCCCAAAAACTTGGTTTTTTGTTTCGTGCCAAGAGCTATTTCACCCCACTCAGCTGCTTATGATCTATAAGGCACAGATCCGACCTGTCCTGGAATACTGTTCCCATATTTGGAGCGCGGCACCTAAACATATCCTGAGGCTATTGGATTCTGTCCAAAAAAGGGCAATTCGTCTCGTCGGTGATGCCTCGCTTACAAACTCGCTCACTTGTCTGGAACACCGTAGAAAAGTTGGCGATTTGTCTCTATTTTATAGATATTTTCATGGGCGATGCTCTTCTGAAATATCAACAATCGTTCCTGCTTTGGCAGTCTCTTCGAGACTAACCCGTAAAGTTCAGTCATCACACCCCTTCGTGGTCACTTTGGAGACCTGCAGAACATCACTTTCCAAAGACTCGTTCATCCAACGAACAGCGAGGCTCTGGAACTCATTGCCTAGGGAGGTGTTCCCCGAGGCATACAACCTCCAGAAATTTAAGAAGAACACCAACTCCTACCTTCTTTCCCTTGGTTCCCACGATGTTCTCTGAACATTACAGGATATCCCTTTTCGTGGGAAGCAGAACATAAAAAAAAAAAAATATACGTACCTAGCGACGTCCTTGTAAACAAAACACTTGGCGTTATTTCCTCTCTAACTTTTAGATTCGAAAAAAATTTGATTTTATTTTTTCCAGAGTCCCGATGACGAAAACAGCAAAGCGCGTCACCACCAGCTGAGCAACATCCAAAAAGACACCAACAAGCGTCTGGCATGCATCGACGAGCAGACCTCCCTCGCCGCAACCACCAAAGGCGTCGCCATGTCTTTCGGATTCAAGTTTCGGCCGACGACGGCTCCCGCGATAGCGTCGAACGCGAGCGCCGCGCGACGCCTAGCGAACGCGACGCAAAACGAACCTATGGCTTTCGACAGGAACGGTAACGACGCCACTGACGACACGGAAGCATTGACGTCGAACGTCGCTCCGACGGGACGTTCGACGCCGCGATTGGCGCCGCCGAAGAAGGAGGCCAACGCCGTCAGGGTGTCCAGATTTGGGTTCAGGTGAGTGAATATAGTAATCACGATAAATGATACAAATTGTTTTTTTTTATTATAAATTATTAAATTGTAGAATAAAATAAAGTTATTTGTAAAAAAATTATTAGAATAAATTTGTATACAATTGCACTAAAAAGGAAAACATAATTTCTTTAATGTTTGACCTAGGCAGTGGCGTAACTATACGTTAGAGGCCGGAGGCAAATTCATGTAGTTTATTTTCCACTATATTAACTAACTAGTTAACTTTGCGACTGATTACGGATCCGTTAAAACAAAAACTGTAATATAGATAAATAATAGTTTAAAGGAATAAAACTATTATTGATTTGTTGAAAATATAAACAGGATGTTCATAAAATCAGATGTGGAATCATCTGCGACTGAAAGATAAACTTTAGTCACTATCTTCCATCGGCAAGATAACCTCTTGTGGGGTATTTTTTTTTTTGAGTTAGGGCCTTTTCAGAATATCTATCAGATGTAGTTCAATGTCCAGCGTGGCTTTAGCCGGGGAAGTAGTTGTTTTCTGTTAGACATTCACAAAAAATAACTTCATTTTAATCGTGGATTTTTCAATTCACAGAAAAATCTTTCTATCAATATTCAATTGAGAATGTTTCCCTTTTCAAAACTATTATTATTGTTATTATTTTAGCAATAGTTATATTGGTACTTTTTTGTTAATTCGTAGAGAAAACTGCCCAAAATAAAACGATTGTCATAATAAATGATAGTTTAAAAACTAAAGAACACGCTTTAATAGAAAACTAAACTAAAAAGTAGAAAATAATTTTAAATGAAATTGAAATAAGAATACAGTGATTAACAACAAATTTATTTCATCGTAAAAAATCGTGGGGTGCTTGATGTCAATTGTTGTTAAGATTTCATGGACAGATATTGGTAAAAGTAGAATCATTATGAAAATATCTTAAAAAGCACCCCACGCTTTTTTACGATGAAATAAATTTGTTGTTAATCACTGTATCCTTTCAATTTCATTTAAAATTATTTTCTACTTTTTAATTTAGTTTTCTATTAAAGCGTGTTCTTCAGTTTTTAAACTATTATTTATTTTCAACTTTTTAGTTCTGTCTTCTATTAAAGCGTGTTTTTTAGTTTTTCAAACTATTATTATTATTATTTAATTTTTTTAACTATTATTCTCCGATTTTGAATAGAATCGGATCATAATCACAAAACTCGTCCGCCATCTTGAATCCTTCAATTTTGACAATATAATCATAATCTCCGACCCCAAAAACCCCCACATACCAATTTTGAATAGAATTGGACCAAAACAAACAAAACTCGTCCGCCATTTTGGAGCCGCCATCTAGAATTTTTCAATTTTTACAGGAGAATCATAATATTGGACCCCAAAAACCCCCACATACCAATTTTGAATAGAATCGGACCATAATCACAAAACTCGTCCCATTTTGGACCGCCATCTTGAATTTTTCAATTTTGACAAAGAATCATAATCTCTGACCCCAAAAACCCTCATATACCAATTTTGAAGCGAATCGGACCATAAACACAAAACTTGTACGCCATATTGGATCCGCCATTTTGTTTTTTTTTCAAACAAAAATTTCTCAATGCATTGTCACCGGAATTATGTACACCTGCTAAATTTCAAATCATTCGTACGTCTGGAAGTGGGTCAAAATCGCGCCAAAAGGAGTCGGTTACAAACAAACATACGGTTACAAACATACAAGTGAAGCTAATATAAAGCGTGTAAAAAAACAAATCTATGTATGCCACAAACAACCAATTCTCATAACAATCAAATGATGTATGCGTAGCAGGGTTGACACCAATTACCTCACAATCTTTTTTTGGTTTACTCACAACTACAAAATATAAAAATCAAGACAGATTTTACATATATAAAAAATACAAAATGACGGAAAATGTGATTTTAGATTAAAAACAGGTTAATGTTTCCCCTTTTTCCACAGATTTAACCTTGTCGCCTCATCTGACATCTGTCAAAAACTAAGGTTAACTATAAGATGTCTAAAAACCCTGGTGAATGAACTGATTCGATATTGTTTAGATTTTCGAGGGGACACCACCTGTTACTTCAACAGAGCTTCTCTCTGTGGTAGTCTGTGGTGGATGGCGCCGACCAAAAATGTTTGTTTATATTCTCGCTTAATGTCAGAAGTTAATTTCTGACATCTGCAGCATCTTATATGAAATTATTTTCAGTTTATTTTCAGTGTTTTGTCGGTATTTATGCGTTTTCCATCTCTTTGATTTGAAATCTTGCTTAGCTTATTCCTGAGTTTGTTCTTTAAAAAATCACTCGTTCATCAGTTCATTAGTGCATGAGGAATTGTTTATTTTCAGGTAGTGTAGTGTGTAAGTGTAAGGATACTTTTTGTAGAATGGGCCACATTTGTATTTTGTGTGGACAGTATAAAGCCGCAGATTCGAATATTCACCTGTATTCAGTAGCAAAAGCAAGTATATTGTATGCATTGAATTTTATATTTTCTGAAATTAAATGACAATTTCATTTCGTGTTCTCCGTCTGTCAAAATGCAGTTAACCTCAAATTCAATGGTACAAAATACGAGAAACAACACGACAGTGCTTTCTTTGTGCAATGTTCGGGGGCTTCTAATTATAACTTTGCTATTGGTGAAGTTTGACAGATGTCTCTTTTCAACCAATAACAAAGCTAGAATTAGAACCCGCGAACAGTCAAAAAGAGAGCTGAGGAAATAAATATACCCTGTTACTGAATTGAAACTAAAACGAAATTGGCGCCATCTGACACGCTAGTAATCTCTAATATCAAGTAGGCCAAGTTGACCCCAAACTTCTACAGGTATAAGTGCAAGCACCAGGGTTTATTCATTCAATAAGAGCAATGCTCGTTAAAAATCGATAGTTTGCGATAGTATCAATATTTCCTATAAAAAATATTATTTCAATGTAATTATTATTTTTATAAATAAATGTTCTCAATTTTTTTTTATAGTAGCACTATCAAGGTCGTGTTAGAGTCGTAGGACCCCAGTATCCCCTAATTTTGACAATGTCCCGTTCTGAGTAAAAATAAAATCGGTCACGTTAGTTATAATTGTTTGTCTAAAATTCATTAGCATTATTTTTCCAGCTTTCGAATTGAAAATTCATTGTACAGATGTAGTTTGTAACTTCAAATTTACAATCTGTTGTCTATCGATTAAGAAGTAGGTGAAAAAGAAAAAGGGAGTAAATTGAAGGTTGGGTTTATTTAAAAATTATCTATTCAAAGTAAATCTTTTATTCGACACATAAAATATAAGGAAGCAAACACTATTTCAGTCTTCATTAAAAAACAGTAACATAGAAAATAATGAAATAATATCAACAAATATATCTCAAGTTTCTGTAGATTTTCTTTTTTGTGGTGGCTGTTGTGGTCAGAAGTATCAGAACCACTATCGCATTCATTTTGATCATTATTATTTGGCATTGAATCACTTGAATCCCATGAAGAACAACCAGGTGCAGCAACTGGGACTGTTTCAGCAACAATATTGTAACTGTGTTCCAGAGATATGCTAGAGTTTTTCGTTGAATGTATTTTCTGAAAATAACAACTTATACAAATACCGCAATAGCAAATACCGGATTTAACGCGAGTTTCTATTTTTCTTGTTGCTTACCTGTATCCCTTGTTTTTGGGCAGAATCTGTTTCTATTCCGATAAGAACTTTATTGCTTCTTAATATTACCCATTTGTCCACGTTTAAAAACAAAACAGGTAGTGACCATCGCGATTATAACAACTGTGACCAACCAAGAACTTAGACCATAGCCGCTCTCGATTGGCGTTTGGTTCGGTTAGCGGTTGACGTTAAAATGACATTGTTGTTTTCTGATTGGCTGAGTTAGTGAGTTGGCATCCACCAGCCAATCAGGAAACAACGATGTCACTTTAACGTCAACCGCTACTAGAACCAAACCAAAGAGAGTAAATTGAATAGGAGGCACTAATAAGCTCCAGCCAATCAGAATCTTGTAGCATTAACGCATCATAGTGACGTACTTGGACATGAGTACAGGTGGCCCACGTAACATACAGAGTGGTCTAATATACATTCAAGAGCCTGTAACTCTCAGATGCCAGAGTGCGGAATGCGCTAGTCCGCCACTGTCCAGAGCGAATGGTGGCCATGACATTACCATATACGTCACTATGACTCACAAATGATCTTTCATCTCTTTCTATTAGTGTCACCATTGTCTTATGGGGAATAGACTCTCCTATAACGTTTACTCTCTTTGGACCCAAACGCCAATCGAGAGCGGATCATGTTGAAGTTTCAGTGACGGCGACGGGTATAATTCATATCATGCACTTTAAATGTTCGCTGACCTCTGATAGCTCACAATTTACTCACAACTGGCCGTTACTCATCAAAGACCATGAAATTCCTCACAAATGTGTCTAATAGCTCACAAATTGGCAACCTTGATGCGGAGTTAGTGGTCAGTGGAGCCTTTCTTATACTTACAAAACAGAAAGTGGGGATTTCCCAAGCCGAGCGTAACTATTACTAGAGCCCGCGCCACGAAAGAAGTCCCGCGGCGAAAATATGAACTAACAAAAAAACCATAGACAAAACATTTCTTCCATGACTGACAGCGCGTCTACATGTGGCAAGGACTTATCTTGCCATCACGGGCCGGACCCCCCTCTGGTCGGGGACCCCTGGCATTTGGCCCGGCTTGCCAGCCTATTGTAACGCCACTGGACCTAGGTTATTCTGAGAGTCAAAATCTTGCCGCGCAAGAATGGCTATTTTATATTCGCGGCAAGCTTTTGAGTCTGCTACTCACAGTGCATTTGTATAAAAGCTTGTCTTATCACTTCTATTCAATTCTTTTTAGTCATTCATGAAATCCGTCATCTTATTGAATTCTGACAATAATTTATAATCTCCCACCCCAAAAAAACTCATACCAATTTTAAATGGAATCGGGCCATAATAACAAAACACGTCGCCATCTTGGAGCCGCCATCTTGAATTCATGATATTTGACAAAAAATTCGTGATATCTGTCTCTGCCATATTGGAGCCGCCATTTTGTTTTTTCTCTAGCAAAAATTCCATAATGCATTGTCACCGGAATTATGATACCTACCAAATTTCACGTTAATCGGTCAAATTTAACTTGAAAGATTTTATTAGAAACCCACAGAGTCAGTCATTGGGACAGGTGAAACTAAATAAAAGCTTGTAAAAAGTGGGGGTGCCCAACATAAGTTGTCTTAAACTTTTGACCGCTAGCTATTTGTTAATTTATTAGTTAGTATAATGAGAATATAGGTAAAGAGCAGCCATTTTGAATTTGCAGTAGATGAAATTGTTAAAGTGTATTTCTATCGAAGCTACACGTATATGCGAAATTTATACCTACCCAATATAACCTGAAGTGCGTCAAACACGATTAGCAAAGTTTTGTGGCAGACAGACAAACAACAAAGCTAGTTAAATAAAACACAACTATCTTCATCTTTGTCAAGAAATGGTAATCCTGAAACAATTTCTTTTTCCGAAAGGTGGAATTTAAATTCAAAATTTTTGATAGAATGAAATGAAATTATTCATCAATACTAAACCCTAGTAAATTATTTTCCCAAAATCATCGCTATTATCAATATACATCGCTAAATATACTTTGATGCATTGAAAGCAGGACATACTGTATAGTATTCCAATTCTATTAATATTGATTATGGCATAAATATTTTTAACTCATAATCAAAAAAACAAATCCCCACAAAAATAATAACAAAAGTATGCTAGAGAAAATAGACTGCAATAGAATATCATGACACTTTTTACTGGAGAACAAAAATCCACCTAATAAAGACAAGTGCTAACAGATTTATGTAGTGTATCTTGTAAATGGAAAATGAGTACTCTAAAATAAATTCCTACTGCCAGATGCAATCGGTAGCGGTAGTTGGTTTATTTTTATAACAGAAGGTAACAGTTATCTAATCCTTGCATTCCCCCACAAATGAGGCGAGAGTAGTGAATGTGATGTTTTTTACACAACAGATTAAGATGTTAATTGCATTTTTTAAGTTTTACAGAAATTCTATATAGGTATTTCTGGAATTTAGAGAAGAAAAAATAGCTAGTTAATCAGGTTTTTTCTAGATTCATTTATAAATAATTCATATTTGATAGAAGTTTCAAATTGCATTTCTTATCCATTTCAGACAAACTCAGGGAAGTAGGCAGAACAAAGTAGCTGATCTGAACTGCCAAGCTGAAGTGGTGAATCAAAACAAAAACAATAATACTCAAGGAAAACCAATTACGATTACGAGATCTGTTGTACCAACAGACAATAACAACATAAGATTGAGGATGTTGAAAGCAGAAACTCCACAGCAACAGGTAAAATATAGGAATTGATATATTTTTCTCTAAGGAAAAAATGGTGTCACTGTTTTAAATCATTTTTATCATTCCGCAGATATCCAGATTCACCCTGCAGTCCACCCAACTACCCCGACCAGAACCCATAAGGGTGATTGAAACAAAAACGGCGAAAACTCTAGCCAATAATAATAGGAGGGTGGCAGGGATTTATCAGCAAAGGCAACATGCAGAAGAAACTTCTTCCAAGGATGGTTCGCTTACCGAAGACTCTGGTCTCGGAAGTCATTTTAGTGGTAGGTACATTCATTCAAGGCTGGGCTGATCATTTCTGCTTTCCCAGCTTCTTTTAAAAACATTCAACTTGGTTTTTTAATTTTTTAATTCAAAAATAAATCAACCAAAATTTAGCAACAAAATCTCAAAAAGGTTAAATGTAAGGTTTAAGTTCAAACTACAATCAGATAGCCACTTTTTCACGCGCTGTAATATATTTGTCTTTCCTAGAAATTGTAACGACATTTCTTCCAAATAATGCTGTGAAATTCGACTCGATGGTTACCTCCATATACTGTATAAAAAAATTGATTCTCACCCGATCTTTTATACTTTATTGTGGCTAGAAACATTTCTATGACTTGTACTGATGTTCAAATCATCCGATATTCAGCCTGAATTACTAGAAGCATCACAACTCATCAAGTCTGCAACAATTTTTCTTTCCATAACCGACTGCATTTCCCAGTCCTCAAGTGATCCCGGAATGTCTCGTTATTTTCGTATAACATCGCTATTGATGCTCGACATTCGCCCCAACTTCCGTTATTCAATATAATCTAAAATGTAGCACCCGAAAAAGTCACTACAACACAATTTCGCTACATTTGATTTCGACAATTCAATTATTAGGCCATATTAGTGGCCCGCGGCCGCCTGCCGACACTCTGTCCGAACTCTAGGAATAGAACTGTTTCCACGCGTCCCCATCTCTAGAGACGCCACCCTCAAAATGCTTTTCGCGCTAATTTTTCTGATTGGATCTCAAGTACAATTTTTTGCCTTCTTAATTTTTCTCGTCTCTGCAAAAACCCGCTAGCGACCACCCACACGAAGGAATCAATAGTCCCTTGTTAAATATTTCTAGACTATACATCCGACGATTAATAATAATAATAATAAAAGGAACTTTATTGAACCGAACCAAAATTCAATTCAATAGGCTATTGACCGAAGTCCTTCTGCCTCTCCGACGATTATTTCGCTACAATGTAACAATCAGTCTCGCGCTCACTTCCAATACAATAATCCGATCTGTCCTCATGGACGGCATGATTTCTTTTGAGAGGCAACTATAATTTCTAAGGCTCTCTTCCATCATTTTTCCGAAAATTCAATTTATAAAAACAAATCGTAACTTACCCTGGGACCAAACTGCTGTAACAAAAAAAACAATATCATCATTCAGGATGTTACACTCAAATACCAATTTTTATGACCCATAACTTCAAAACTAACGGTACTCCTATACAAACTTTAGCCCCTTTTGGGTTCAATTTTCCAAAACCCTGAAATATGTGTTTTTTTTTTAATTTGAAATGAAAGCAGCACCTTTGTCGGTATTTTCAACTATTTGGACATGCTGAAATTTGAGGAACATAAGTCCAAACAAAAAACTTGCGTCAGGCTGCTAGCCATCAGAATTATTACTAGGGAACTTGGGTCCATTACAGCCAGAATGGCTTATTTCTCACGTATTGAATATCACCTGAGGTACGGCATCGCCTTTTGGAGGTTCGGCAACCCTATTGATGAATTAGGTATTTGTATTACAAAAAAGAGCAATTCGGTACTTTTGTAAAACTCAACATAGGGATCATTGTAAGCCGCTCTTCATCAATCACCGAATATTAACAGTTACCTGTATATTTATCTTAGAGACAGTCTGTCTAATGCATAAAAATAAAACACATATGGTTAGTGACCGACCTTACAACATATGGCAAAATAATAATATCCTACTGACCTACATCAACACTGACCAAAAATTCCCTTTTTTTCGAGAGCAAAAAAATTTCATTTACCTACCCTCTTCAAAAATATAGTGAATGCCTCAATATTTCAGAAATTAGTCGAAAATAGCATACTACAGCCTGCAGGAATATTACAGTGAAAATTTGTTATAGTTTAATTTCATATAGTCTTATTAATCTTTTCTTTTTATCTATTCGTACCACTTTAACCGAACTTTGTATTTTAATATTGTTTTCGTACCCTGGTTTTATTGTCCCTTTATTTTTTACATTGAATATTGCGCTTCAGTATTATGTGCTCTAGTAAATCGTTAGTGATTACTATATATCTATGTGTGTAATTAACTGTATGTGTAACTCACATTAATTTATTTTGTATTTATTTATTTATATTTATAAGTAATGCATTGTCACTAAGATATTAACTTGGACAATAAAGTATATTTTTGATTGATTGATTGAGTTAGCGCACGCCGGTCAGCCAAGCCGCACATTTTCTTCTGCCTTAGTTTACAAAATTTATTTTTATCAAAATGAATTATAACTTATTATACTCAGGGATAGTTTAGCTTTTTACTAATGAAAAAGTTTTGAAAGTGGGTTCAGCAATTCTAGAGATTACCCCCACATACAAACAACCAAATGTTACCTCTTTATTATACATCCATTCACATAAAAAAATTAGGGCAGTTCTGTAAGTATACATGGTTTTCAGGTTGCTTGGGAGAAACAGAAACATTTCGGGGAATCGACCATTTTGACGAATCTCCAACCTTCGGTGCGAGAAGGCGAAAAAGCCAGACCAAACCTAGGAATTTAGAAGTGGTGGTAACTGCTGGTAATACCTTTGATGTCAAAGATCTTGATGACTCGAATGACTCTTGTGATAGCATGACAGCGCCCCCTTTACCTCAGTTGCCTAGTGCATTTTACTCGATAGCAGAAAATAGAAACAAGTAAGGGATTCCATTCGAAAATAAGATAATTGGTGTTTAGTACAATTTTGATCCCCGAACCCAAAAAAATTACTTTGGATCGCATCCTGAAATAAATTGCATGTTTGTTTTTTTGTCTCAGCTCATATCAATCGACTGGTTTGGTTCGAGAACGTGCCTTGGAATACCAGAGATTATTGGACAGGGACAAGAGGGTACGCAAAATATCAAAGACCTCATCCGAAGGTTTTAGTGATGATTATGGAGAGGAAGAAAAGACTTATAGGGATACGTGCAGAAGCGAGAAAAAATTCATGAAACCAATGTTACACCCAACATTCCTTAAATCTAGAACTAATCAAATAAAAGAGGATTCCAGTCCACCTAGTTCAGATGAACAAGAATGGGTAAGTTGGTGGAATTAGGTGTACCGATTCTCTTTTTTATTATTGCCACAACTATAATAAGTATAAATGTTATTTCAGGGTCATGGTGGAGAGGCGATGGCCGATGATGTCAGTTTTTCCCTTAGTTCTAGCGATGAGAGCAAAGACAAGCACCAAGAAGACTCTGTTCCGATATCTACGGTTGTGATTGGGTCTGCGATTCAGAGCTTGATGAATGGATCGTTGTCGAAAGCATTCACTACCACTGCCTCTAATGAAGTGAAAAATGTCATGCTCACCATTGAGGATCCAAAGTTTGCTGCCGTAGCAGCCGCCAGTAATCAAGGTAATTATTTCATATATTTTCATGCAAAGTGCTAGGTAATCAACAACCTTACCTGAATATATGGTGTGAATCAATGCTACAAAAATATATTTGATTTGAGAAGCGGGTGATTTTTATCAGAACGAAAATAAAGTTTGCCCAGATCATTTCACTATTCTGTTCATTTTATACACCTGTCACTAATTCACTGCCTCTAATCACTGATATATCAGAACTACAATTCAAAAAAATCAAACGCAATTAATCCTGTTCCAATTTCATATTCCAAATCTCCATTATGATTTTCCCGCGCGGAGCAATTTAATTGGTTCACAGTGGCTAAATGTCCGGTATAGGATCCTATCGAAATTGAACTAGAAAGATAGCGCGCAGACAAATTAAGTCATATGACAGCTGTCAAACACCCTTTGAAACAAACAAATAACAATGGTTATTATCGAATGTTAATTGCGTTTTACCAGTATATATTTTGGCTTTATATGAATGAGAAAATTATTTATCAGTATTTCACCATGGATTGTCATTATTTGTGTTTGCACAATGGGCGATATACATGATTATTGTGAATTTTATTGGTTTATATATTTACCCGCTTTTTATGAAGGATTAAGATTTTTTAAGAAAATATCTTCCTCTAATTTTGTTATTGCTTATAGCTCTCAACTCAGTTATAAGGGCCATTATTATGGCTTTTTTATGTATTCAACCTGTTGGGCAAGTCTTGATATACCAATTCTCGACTTTCAAAATTATCTCAGTTTTTTCCAATACTGGTGAACCTGATGAAGTTTCGCATAATTCAGCGCCGACCTATTAGAAGTTCAAAAAGAAGTCAGTTATAATTTTCGTTGGGAATATGTATACTCTATTAACACACAACTTTTTCTAGATTCAAGTAAAAACTTTGCAAGGAAACAGTACATTGAAAAATTTACGATTTCGAATATTAAAATGATTAAATTAAAATATTTCTCCTGCGCAAAAAATTCAATTTGAGTGTTTTGCTGTTTTTTAATGAACAGTTCCATAGATAAACATTATTCAAATATTATATTATATTGGCGAAAGTAGTCCATTGTTATTCGAAGTGGATATTGTATAATTTGAAGGGGGATGGGGGAGGATCTCGAAGTCTTATCCACAAAATAAAACAAAGTGTTTTTTAAGAAACTGGATGCATTTCGGGTGCTTAAATACCCATATTCAGCAGAACATTAATATTACATGGCAACTTTATTGTATGGTTAACCTTGAAAAATAGAATGAAAAGTTGTTAAATCAGTAGTGAGATAAAGTTGCCATGTAATATTAATGTTCTGCTGAAGATGGGTACTTGAGCACCCGAAAAGCATCCAGTTTCTTAAAAAACACTTTGTTTTATTTTGTGGATAAGACTTCGAGATCCTCCCCCACCCCCCTTCAAATTATGTTATATTAGTTTCAAGCACTTGTGATGAGAATTTTGGGAAAACCATCTTCAGTACGTTCAGTCCAGGGTTAAGCTGGAATGTAACCGTGGTATAAAATTTCATTCTCCCGTTATTGATAATCTTTGACATAAAACTTATTTTATAATAGGAGTAGATTTTACCAGCTGGGGTGCAAAATTCATGCATGAAAAAAAGTATTAGTCAGCAAAATAAAAATAACGTGTTTTACCGTTTTTAAAAATAGGCGAGATCACAAACTCGTAAATTTGCCACATATGTGCTGGAATTTGAAATATATTGATGAAATATTATGTGTGCATAGTTTTTCCTAGAAGATATTGTGTAATATTCGAATAAACGCTGCTTTAAAACCCTGGACTTTATAGGGAACAAGCATTATTTAATTTTTTACTCTATTCTAAAATTATCAAGTACGTCGACTTGATTAATGTCCTTCCTGCATATTGATATGAATATTCTCATATTGTTTGGCATTTTATTACAATCCATGTATGCATTATTTCAACGACACAACTCATGTAAAGGTAAAGTTCAACCATATCATGTTTTTCAACCTATTATACTGTGCCCTTTCTAGCTATGAAAAAGGAAACACACGATTTTCGAAACGTTAGCAATAATGAAATAGTGTCTGAATTTCCAATCCCCCAGTACCCACTATTTCCATGCGTAAATTAAATTATAAGGGAAGCGATATTTTTTCAATGTTTTTGCTTAGCTTTCTAAGGCCCGATTTCACCACAAGACAGATAAACGGAGTTTTACTAAACTCCGTTCTCACTAAACTCAGATTTTAATCTTGATAAACCTCGATCCAGTTTCACCGACACAAACAGACGAAAGCTAAACCGAGTTTATTGAAACTTAGTTCAAGGACAGTCAAAAGCTGGCAACATAGTAAAATATGTAGGTTTCTGTCATTTTTGCATTCGATTTCGAGGAGCCAAAGCCAAGTGACAATATAACCTAAAAATTGAAAACCGATAACTTTCGTGTTTGGCTCATATTTTGTGATATTTTTGTGGGTGTTCGGTTTTTGAAGAAACTCGATGAAAGTGACAATATCTTCTACAATGAATTTCAAGTTGAAATGTGAAAATATAATTCATAAAATAAATTCCTTCTTTGGACTTCATTCGGCACCCAGCTTATTGAATAAATTGGTACAACATATTTCCTTTACCAGAGTGAAAATGTCTGGAACAAACTACCATATTTCGTTAACTTATCAGACCAGTCTTTTCGTTTGATGGCATGTATCTATGCTGCTTGCCTTCTCTGGGAGATTTCACAATGTTTTCTATTTCTTACAACAGCAGATGGAATTCTGATAACAGGGTCAAAAATACAAACATGTACAATTTACCTGAAAAATCGTATTCGGCCGTCTTTTGATGCATTTTTATTGCATTTCACAACAGAACAATATGAAGGCATGATCATCTACGAATTAAACAATAACACATGTAATCCAACTACTGAATTCTTTTTGAAATAGGTAAAAATGTTCAATTCTCCAACATAAACAAATCGGAAAAGTAAGGTTGTTTTACCTCCAATGTCAACCATCTGTCAAACGTGCACAAAAACAATGAACTAAACGTCGTTTAACTTCGTAACTGGCCAAATTCAGCCCGTTTTAAGTGAAAACGCCGTTTAGAACTAAACGCGGTTTATAGTTCCTGGTGAAATCCAATATGACGTGTAGAAAGCTTAATCTAAGTTTAATTTGAACAAAACTCGTTTAAAGAGGTTGGTGAAATCGGGTCTAAGTAGTCATATTTATGTGCAAATCAAAATATTATTTTTGAAAAGTCATGGTGTTCCCTCTGCCTGAAATTTATTTCACCGGCATCGGCATTACAGCCACGACCAATTTTAGAATTTTAGGTTAGGTTTGTAGATTTGATTGGATACAGGATAACGTTTGTTTATATTTATATTCATGATTTCAGTTTTGAATGATAAAAGCATTCTGAATTGGTGGGTACCGATGACTGCAATTCGTAGATTTAGGTCAACTTGAGATATCTTGAACTAACATTTGGAGGACTCAACCGCACCGTCAGTGGAATTATCATTATTAATATCACCAGTCATCGCACTGATGTTTAAAACATGAAACGGATTAAGTCAAGTTTTATGACTTTTATGTTTTTTCCAGCTTCCCTGCTTGATGACGAAACCTTGCTGTCTCCGTCCGACAGCATTAGCTATTCCGAATCCGAGGAAATGAAGAGAAAATTGCAACACAGCTCCTCCAATTCCAAAGACATCAATGAAAAGGCAACGCCTCCCAGTCCCGGTACACCGACAAACACTTCTAATTCGTTATCTATCTCATATGGGTCAGACGGTAAGAAATTTACTGGACCTCCGATGTCTGGTTGAAAACTATTTTATTTTTTAGGAAAAGATGACTTTCTTATAGACGACGAAATTGCTGACCAACCAGCCCTCATATTAGAAGATACCTTATCAATGCCTCAAGAAAACAGTTCAGAAACGATCATGGAATCGACTCCGAAACCAAAGCGCAAAGTCCCAATGGGATTTGAAGGGAGTCCGTTGAGCGCCAGGAGTAAAAAGTTTTCGCAAAATAGAACGGGATCCTTGGACACATTATCGCCCTGTGAGAGCATAGCCAGCGATGATTTGATGATGGACTTTTATTTCAGCCAAAGTAGTGGGTTGGATGAATGTGAGGGGTGAGTAGACTCAAACAGGATTAGGAAAATTTAGGGCTTCATGAGTTTCTTCTTCTTTTTTTCAGGCAAAGTAGCGGATATCCATCAATGAATGAAACTTTGATTCAGAAAACTGAGGCGGAAGATCCTCATCGAGGAATGAGAGATTGGAATGCCATTCTTGGAAATCGAAGCGTTTCAGATAAACACAAAAAGAGGTGAGTAAAACTTTCAACTATTTCATTTTTTATTGTTAAAGAGCGGACAAGTCTATTTATATTCAAGCAAGTGGAGTGACAGAAACGTTTGAATTTTTTCAAATAAATGAAGGGAAATTTAAAAAAACATCTCTAATTGATCAAAATATTCTTTTTACCAAAACAGAGTCTGGGGTTTTCCCCTTTTCTCTTCAAAGATAAACTGTTATTACATTGAATCAGAAATTTATCATTCTCCATTTTTCAGAAGACATTGATTTAGTAGTTTATACAGTGTGCGTCATAAAGTCGGCTACATATGGGGAAAAAAATTGTTATTGGCATTTCTGTATATCTGACAACTAAAAAATCCATTTCGAACTATATCACGTGCCCTCAGATTTGGCGAGAATTTAAAAAAAAGTTATCTGTAGTGCCGAAAAATGGGTCAAATTGATATCGAAAAATTCTATTGAGAAAATGTGTTTAGAATCCAACAAGGACCCCATGTACCAATTTTGAAGCAGATTGAAAAAAAAAAATACCAGTTTGGGTCAAAACTAATCAAATATTTGTGGAATAGACAATTTGCAGAGATTAATTATGAAAACTCATTCAGGCCCGATTTCACCAACCTCTTTAAATGAGTTTTGTTCAAATTAAACTTAGATTAAGCTTTCTACACGTCATATTGGATTTCACCAGGAACTATAAACCGCATTTAGTTCTAAACGGCGTTTCCACTCAAAACGGGCTGAATTTGGCCAGTTACGAAGTTAAACGACGTTTAGTTCATTGGTTTCGTGCACGTTTGACAGATGGTTGACATTGGAGGTAAAACAACCTTACTTTTCCGATTTGTTTATGTTGGAGAATTGAAAATTTTTACCTATTTCAAAAAGAATTCAGTAGTTGGATTACATGTGTTATTGTTTAATTTGTAGATGATCATGCATTCATATTGTTCTGTTGTGAAATGCAATAAAAATGCATCAAAAGACGGCCGAATACGATTTTTCAGGTAAATTGTACATGTTTGTATTTTTGACCCTGTTATCCGAATTCCATCTGGTGTTGTAAGAAATAGAAAACATTGTGAAATCTCCCAGAGAAGGCAAGCAGCCTAGATACATGGCATCAAACGAAAAGACTGGTCTGATAAGTTAACGAAATATGGTAGTTCGTTCCAGACATTTTCACTCTGGTAAAGGAAATATGTTGTACCAATTTATTCAATAAGCTGGGTGCCGAATGAAGTCCAAAGAAGGAATTTATTTGATGAATTATATTTTCACATTCCAACCTGAAATTCATTGTAGAAGATATTGTCACTTTTATCAAGTTTCTTCAAAAACCGAACACCCACAAAAATATCACAAAACATGAGCCAAACAAGAAAGTTATCGGTTTTAAATTTTTAGGTTATATTGTCACTTGGCTTTGGCTCCTCTACAAAACAACGAAATCTATGCAAAAATGACAGAAACGTACATATTTTACTATGTTGCCAGCTTTTGACTGTCCTTAAACTAAGTTTCAATAAACTCGGTTTAGCTTTCGTCTGTTTGTGTCGGTGAAACTGGATCGAGGTTTATCGAGATTAAAATCAGAGTTTAGTGAGAACGGAGTTTAGTAAAACGCCGTTTATCTGTCTTGTGGTGAAATCGGGCCTCAGTCTTGTCACTAGGGGTAGTCATTGATGCACATGAGCTTATTCAATAAAAAGCAATGTTTATGTTTATAAAAAACGCCCATTTTGAAAAGTAGAACATTTTGAAATTTATATAAGGAATTGTGCAGCACTGATCAACAGAACTATGTTGAAAAATGTTCGCCGCAAAATGTTTGTACATTGTTTGTTTATTGAGTTTTGTTTTATTTTTCCACATTCATCTAAACAATTTTAATTACAAATATTAGTTGGTTTAAATTTTATTCACGGGTTGAGAATATTGAATAAGCTCATGTGCATCAATATACAGGGCATGACTACACCAGTGACAAGACTAAATCGTGTTTTCATAATTAATCTCCCGCAAAATGTCTATTCCACAAATATTTGATTAGTTTGGACCCAAATTTATGTGATTTAGGTTATTAAAGGTGTTTCCAGATAAAACAAGAATGTATAATGTTTCTTAGTAAAAGCAGAGGAATTAAATAGTATTTTTTTTTCAATCTGGTACATGGGGTTCTCGTTGGATTCCAAACACATTTTCTCAATAATTTTTTTCGATATCTTGCCAATTTGACCCATTTTTCGGCACCACAGACAACTTTTTTAAAATTCCCGCCAAATCTGATATAAGTCGCAACGGATTTTTTTGTTTTTAGACATGCAGAAACGAACCGCCATTAGAGTTTTTCAGAAATTTCAATAACAATTTTTTTTCCCATATGTAGCCAACTTCATGACGGACACTGTAGAATCGTGATACTAGAATGTATTATTATGTGATATATTTTTTTGGTCAAAATTACAATAGACTTTTTTTAATTTTTGAGTGGCTTGACATTTTGAATATCAATGATATTTAATGTAAATTTTTTAACAAATACCACATTTGTTGAAATATTCCCAGAGTTCTTTAAAATACAAGTGAAATTTGTTGAAGCTCAGCTAAGTGTCAATTAATACATCAATATTCTCTACAACGTATTCAATTGATACAGAAGAAATCACATTTGTTATTAACTTTTTTGAGAAACGAAATTTTGTCAATTCAATTCATTTATTTGAAAGAATTTTTAGTTATATTGGAGAACACAAATTTTAAATGGAACACCCCAGCTATTTTGATAATTTTGAATTCCTAAATTAATTCCAAGTCGATTGCTACATAGATAGATAGATAATTTATTCATCATTGAAGTTTTTACACAGGCAGTACAAAAACTTATCAGACTAGTCAAACGGGTATCAGGCTTTACATAAGTCCTGCAGATGATACAATATTTAAAAGCGAATTTAAAATACATTTTAAAATACATTCACAATTCTAACATTATATAAAATACATTCATTCAAGTCAATTACAATCAGACTTTATACAAGACCTGCAGAGGATAAAATATTTATAGTAGAAATTTATGTTTAAATACATTTATAGTTTGAATACTCTTATATCACTAACATTCTAAAAATTATTTCATCGAGTAAAAAGCATTAGCACTCAAATAATTGAATAGTTTTAATTTAAACTCATTGAAGTTCTTAATATTTCCTAGGATACTAACCACACAGTTATAACAGATTACACCTTGATGAGAATTTGAGTTTTGTGCTACACCAAGTCGTGAGAATGGCACGCGGAGAACATCTCTTCGACGGGTATCATAATTATGAATCATATTGTTTCGTATAAAGTTCGACTCATCTTTTTTCATATTTATTGTTAATACAAGTATATACAGACATGGTAGGGTGAGGAGTGATAGTTTGACGAAGATGATATTTATTAATAATTTTTCGTAATAAATATTAGAAAACTAGCTGACCTGACAGACATTGTCCTGTCCAAATTTCTATATTCCCAGATTTTTTTTCTTGAAAACTCGTCATCGTAGAATTTCTTTTTTCCAATTTTTTTTGTGTTATTCCATCTAGGTTATGCCTTTGACTTTGCCTGCTTCTCGTCCCATTTTCCAGCTATCCCATTTTTTATTATCCCGTTTTTTTCGTTATCTCGTTTTCCTATTTTCCAGTTATCCCGTTTTCCCATTATCCCGTTTTTTCGTTATCCCGTTATCGAGTTTTCCCGTTATCCCATTTTCCAGTTATCTCGTTTTCTTATTTTCCCGTTATCTCGTTTTCCCATTTTTCAGTTATTCCGTTTTTTCGTTATTCTGTTATCCCGTTTTTTCGTTCGTTATTCCATTTTCCCGAAAAAAAAATAGCCAAATCGGTCCAGCTGTTCTCAAGTTATGAGCTTACCAACACAGACATTCATTTTTATTATATTATAGCTGACCCGACAGACGTTGTCCTGTCCAAATTTCTATATTCCCAAATTTTTTTTACCTGAAAACTCCCGTTTGCTTAGAATATTTTTTTCCTATGTTTTTTTGGGTTAAGGTTATGCCTTTGCTCTGACCGCTTTCTGTTACCGAGTTATTCCGTTTCTCATTATCCCATTTTCCAGTTATCCTGTTAAACCGTTTTCCCATTATTGCTTTCTCTCGTTATCCTATGTTCCCGTTATTCCGTTTTCCCGCTTTCCTGTTATTCCCTTTTCCCGTTTTTCCGTTCATTATACCTTTTTCCCGAAAAAATTAGCCAAATCGGTCCAGCCGTTCTCAAGCTATGAGCTTACCAAACAGACTTTCATTTTTATTATATATTGCTGAAAACTTTTCCAGGACAAATAAATTTCCAATAACTTCTCTAAAAATCCTTTCGTTCCCTAAAAACCTTATTCGGAGTATTACGAATATTCAACAAAACAATTAGCCAAATCGGTCCAGCCATTGTTTTTATAAAATAAAAAAATGTTACCCTGACCGGGGTTCGTTCCTGTGACCTTCTGCTTGGTAGGCAACGGTATAACCGTTGAGCTATTTCCTCTTTGGTAATAAATGACTCTATAGTCTTTTTCTTCGCGAAATTTCTTATATAACCGAATTTTCCAATTTCTGGGCAACTTTCCTATTTTTTTTTTCGTATCAACCATCCTTGGGTTATTAGGAACATAATAAAACAAAAATAACCTAATCAATCCAGCCGTTTTCACGTTTTGGGCTTACAAAGAATCAAGATTCATTTTTATTATATGGATGAGATTCTTATAAGGGCTGTATCCAGAAGGACAGGGTTAGGGGGATAAAAACCTGCTCGAAATATTTTGTGGAAGTTGATTTTAAAAGTTTTAGAGGTTCCACAGGGATCAGTTCTGGGTCCAATATTGTTTTTATTTTATATTAATGACCTAGAAAATCTACCTCATCAATATCCATAACTATGTATGCAGATGATACTTCAATAATTGTCTCCTATAGAGTTTTTCAGGTATTAATCAGATGGTTTTCATCCAACAACCTTTACTCGAATGTAAATAAAACAGTTTCACTTTGGCTTTATAAATATAATGTGATACTATTAGTTTTCGGGCAAATGAAAAGTCCAACTATGTAACCACAGAAAGTAAAGTGATAACATTTCTGGGACTCCTCATTGATCAATGTCTGCGATGGTAGGACCTTTGTGATTTTTTAATAAATCTGAAACAAGTTTTGAACACTGACCACTTGTTGAAGTTGTATTATGTTCAGGTTGATTCAAGATTAGGTATGGTTTAAGTTTCTGGGGCTCATCATCATACTGGACAGAGATTTAGTTCTATAGCACAAAATAAAGTGTTACGAACAATTACCTGCAACGAAATCTTGTAGAAATATATATATATATATATAATAAAAATGTCTTTGTAAGCGCAATACGTGAGAAAACAATGGGAATATAAGAAAAATTTCGCTAACCAAAAGAATATTGGCTAAGCTCTTGGTAAAGGTCCGGTAGCTCAGTGGTTAGAGCTGATTCAAGCGAAGGCTATACGTAATTCTTTGGTCGTGGAAAAGTTTTCAGGAATATATAATATATATATATATATATATATATAATGGAAGGAATTTAATGGACAGTCCCCGATATTACTCTCTTTCATATATATATATATATATATATATATATATATATATATATATATAATATAACGGGAAAACGGGCTAAGGGAAAACAGGATAATGGGATAAGGGAAAAACGGGATTTCTCTGATCTTATGGCACCCAGAATAGTCAACTTGTTGCCAAGCAACGTGAACAATAGTAAAGTGTCGATTACGTTCCAGAAATGCCTGAAATAATTTTTATTGTGTACCTAATTGTTATCTCAATATCCAAGAATATATGTGCATTTAGATGTAAGATTGTTTCAAGGATTCTTATACAATTTTTCTAGCGATTGTCAAAAAGAAAATATAGTTTATTTATAATTTTATTTATGGCTCATTTTTGGTTGGTTTCTGGTCATATTCAATTTAGAAAATTTCTAAAAAAAAATTGTTGCTCAAATTGCTACAGTCTTTATATACTGGTCAATTGGAATCACAATTTTCTGTACTTGCAAATCGGGTGTAATAATTTCTTATTCAGTAAAAACAATTTTTTTTTCTCTCCCAAAGAATATTTTTTCCATAACTCGAAAAATGATCTAGAAATTCCAGTTAAAAAAAACAGAAAAACAAAAGTTTTTTCAGCCTCTGACAATTACAACATTATGTCTTATCTTTACTCATCATCGACCCGACGGCAAAAATATATTACTCCCCACATCCTTTTATTAATGTTACAAATCACCTTTCTAGACCCATTTTGGCCTACACCACTGCTTGATGTAATAACACCTGTGGAAACCATGGCAACGTCGTAAAACAATTGTAGCATAAACTACCTTTGTACTAGTGACAGGTGAAACAGTTGCTAGCTAACCGACGGCAATCTTATCTGGTTTAGCCGCGTTTCAAATTTTTCAATGATTAATTTATGAAATCCGATAAGTTGGCGCTGTCATTGCGAATTAATAGTGATCATTCTATTAAAAAAATGACATACATCGAGTTTAGGTGGACATTTTGATTGTGCTTTTTTGTTCGGATCATAATGAGTAACTCCGTGAAAATGATGAAAGATAATGTGAACAATATGAAAAGTGCCAATGGATTGATACCAGTGAAAATTAATTATCGTAATAGGTATACATATTTCCTTTCATTGAAAAAGATAACAGTGTTTATTATAAGGTACCATATCCTGATTTCCATCCATGGAGATTAAATGTTTCTTGATTTTTTCAAACAATTCCTTCTGATATATTGTCATAAATGATGACTGAATTTTTTTTTGTGAATTATTTCGTACAAAGATTGTTCAGGTAGTAGCGTTGGCCAAAATTATTGATTTAGTCCCAAAATAAATTCAGATATCGATATTATGATCACATTGTCATCTATCACAGATAAAAAAATATTATAATAGATTTCAGATAATGTTGTGTTCACTCATAATAATTATTTCAGTTATAAAATTCTTAATAAGGAAATTCTTTCAGCTTATTTTAATATTTGAATATATTTTCCTGTTGAGCCAAAACCTTCGGTATTTCCTATAATATTAAAAGTAAAAATTATGTATTATAAATCTGAAAAAATCGAAAATACTAGAAAGGTTATTAATCCAACTAAGATGTTCATATATCTCGATATATATTCATTATATTATTCGGTGATTGGTTTTTAGAAAGTTAATGATCTGTTTTCGCACTATAAAAACCCGGCGGAAACCATTGTTGCATGAGATTATGTTACAAGAACAAGGAGGTAGGTAAATATCGTTATTTTCTTATTCAATCTTTGTTCCTATCTGATACTTAGAAGTATGGCGCATGTTTCCTTCCTTTGGAGGACAGAGTTGTGTAACAATTTTATAGCTGCTTCGTGTCATCATTTTGCAACAAGAACGAATGAAAAAGGAAATATCACATTCACTTGGTCGTATAAAATCTGACAGAACAAATTCGTTGAAACACTGTTAAATAAAAATGTTAAAAAAATAAGACAAAGCTTTTATTCAAATGCACTAAAAAGGAAAACATAATTTATTTAATTATTTGATCTAGTGAGTAGCAGATTCAAAATCTTGCCGCGCAAGAATACCTATTTTATATTCGCGACATGCTTTTGAATCTGCTACTCACAGAATAACCTAGGTCAAACAATTAAAGAAATTACGTTTTCCTTCTTAGTGTATTTGTATAATGGCTTGTCTTAAACATATTTTCAATCATTTTTATTCGATTCTTTTTATTCATTCATTAAATCCACATACCAATTTTGAATGGAATCGGGCCATAATAACAAAAAACGTCGCCATTTTGGATTCATGAATTTTGACAAAAACATGATGTTCGACCCCAAAAATCCCCACATACCGATTTAGAATGGAATGGAACTATAACCATAAAACTCGTCGCCATCTTGAATTTTTGGATTTTGACAAAAAAAACATGATATTCGTCCCCAAAAACTCCAACATACCAATTTTTATTGGAAACGGGCTTTAATCACTAAACTCGTCGGCAGTTTTGAATGGAATCGGGCTATTATTACAAAACTCGTCGCTATCTTGGAGCCGCCATCTTGAATTCGTTGATTTTCACAAAAAAATCATGATCTTCGACCCCAAAAACCCCTACATACCAATTTTTATCGGAATCGGGCTATAACCACATAACTCGTCGCCATTTTGGAGCCGCCACCTTGAATTCACGAATTTTGACAAAAACATCATGATGTTCGACCCCAAAAAACCCCACATATCAATTTTCATTGGAATCGGGCTATAACCACAACTCGTCGCCATTTTGGAGGTTGGTTTATAAATTTTGTCAAAAAATTCGTTCTTTGTCCCCGAAAACACCCACAAACCAATTTTGAATATAATTCTGTTTTTTATCTAGCAAAAATTCTATAATGCATTGTCACCGGAATTATGAACACTTGCCAAATTTCACGTTAATCGGACAACTAGAAGTTGGTTAAATTTAACTTGTAAGATTTGATTACAAACCCACAGACAGACATTGAGACAAGTGAAACTGAATAAAAGCTTGTAAAAAAGTTTCTGGAAAAATCTTCTGTGACAGAGGAACCCTGAGTGACTTTATAAGGAAGGTGGTGGTATCTATTTGAGGTGGTGCGGAACTCTGAAAATGTTCAAATCGATACTTTGGTGAATTTTCGGATTTTTTTTCTCATACAGCCAGTCTCCCGAAAGAAAAATTAACCAAATAAAACTTGAAAAACTGTACATTACAATTTTTCAGTCGAGTTTTAACATTTTTGCTTTACGATTGTATAAAAAATAATTTTTACAAGCTTTTATTTAGTTTCACATGTTCCAGGTGTCTGTCTGTAATCAAATCTTGCAAGTAAAATTTGACTCACTTCTAAACGTCCGATTGATTTGAAATTTGGCAGGGGTACATAATTCCGGTGACACTGCATTATGAAATTTTTGATAAGAAAAAAAATGGCGGCTCTAATATGGTGCACAATTTTTGTGATTATGGTCCGATTCTATTCAAAATTGGTATCTATGGATTTTCGGGGTCGGATATGATTTTTTTTGTAAAAATTCAAAAATAAATTAGATAGAAATGACTAAACTAGTTATTTAACATCATAAATACTAAAAAAGAAATAAACGTTTTTTTTTTATTTATTAGTTGTTGATAAAAACAGAACTAAGAAGTTAAAAATAAAAATTATAAAATAAGAACATTTTTAAATACAAGCTTTTATACAAATGCACTAAAAAGGAAAAAATAATGTATTTCATTGTTGATCTAGATTATTCTGTGAGTAACAGATTCAAAAGCTTGCCGCGGATACAAAATAGGTAATCTTGCGCGGCAAGATTTGAATCTGTTACTTACAGAATAATCTAAGGATCAACAATGAAAGAAATTATGTTTTCCTTTTTAGTGCATTTGTATAAAAACTTGTCTTTAAAAATGTTTTTTTTTATAATTTTTATTTTAAACTTTTTAGTTCGGTTTTTATTAACAACTAATAAAAGCTTGTTTTTATTTTATTTTTTACGTGTATACATATTAATCACTATTATGCCGCGGAGAGCCTGCCCTACAACTTGAAAAATGGCGGTGTTATGGATTTTTGAAAAAACGCTGATTTTTCCGGTTTTTTCCCGTTACTAATAATAATACATAATAATAAAGTTAATTGAAGTACAAATTTATAAGATACTATACAGTTCTGGTCACAACTTTGAAAGGCAGAAAATTTCCAAACCATTTTTCAAATCTGCCTGTAACTTGATCGAGTCCCATTTTTTTGCATTTTGATTCTCTACAATTTGTCCATTAAAGAGCATCGATATTATGCCTTATTAGTGTTTATGTTAAAGCGAAAAACGAAACAAAACACGATTTTTTGCTCTTAAATGTTTATAACAAATTAAGCATAGTTGCGAGTAGGAAACATAACAGCATATAACTACGGGCCTTTCGTATGATGGCACAGTCGGTTTCCTGGTTCTATATTTGTTACGAAAAAAATCTCTATTATAATAATAATAATATACTTTATTGTCATTAAGAATAAATCTTGTGGACAAAGCTTGTGATAAATAAATATAAATGTAAATATAGAAATATAAAATGTAAATATAAAAACACCTACGAAAAAGTAAAGTTAGAACATACACTATAAAGTTCATAGTCGAATTTTGTATCAACATGGTTAAATGTGCAGTTTTGTTTAAAAATATTATCAAAACTTATATAATACCCATATAAACATGTACAGTTATAAAAAATAGTACATAAATGAACACACCTATTACGCCAAACAAACAGACATATATATCCAAGCAAGAATATAAACAAAAATTGTATATAACATATATTCAAATATGCACATTTTGTCACGTAAATTTATCATTATAGAACTCTTGCAAATTATAATAGGGTCTATCAGCCAGAATGTTTTACTCTTCTTCTAAACTTTTTGTTGGTCAAATTTGCCTGTCTTATATCTGAGGGCAAGTTATTAAACATCTTGACCCCGTTGTAATAAATAGAATCTCTGGCCAAATTTGTTAAAGGAATTGGCAATTTCAACGCGGTAGAACGGGTGTTATAAGAATTGCACGAAGCCTCGAATAGGGACATATTTTTGTAAATGAGACAAACCGATTTCAAAATGAACAAAGCAATCACTGTTAAAATCTTTTTCTCAACGAATTTGTGTCTGCATGAATCACGAGGTTTAATCTTACACATATACCTGATAGCCCGTTTCTGCAGTACTAATACAGTTAGAAGTGCTGATGAATTGCATACTTCCCCAAAACGGTATTCCATAACGTAGGTGAGATTCTAAGAGGGCGTAATACACCGTTCTGGCAGTTTTAATTCCCAAATTTATTGAAGTTACTCTCACTGCATAACATCCAGAAGAAATTTTACTTTTAAGATGCTTAATATGTTCAATAAATTTGAGATTATTGTCAATGTGAATACCTAGAAATTTAGTTTGAGTCTCGTTCTTGATCACTAAGTTATCACCAAATGACAGGTCATCAAGAGAACATCTAAATGATATAATGTTTGTTTTAGTGATATTGAAGGATAACAAATTAGCATCACAACACTCCTTGATTTTTTTCATATCAGTAGATATTGCATTGTGTAAATCATTTGAGTTTTTGTTGTTCCACAATATCGTCTCTTGTCATCAGCGAAAAGAGTGAATTTCCAGAAATGCTCAAATTTGAAGGTCATTGACATATAATAAGAATAAAATGGGTCCTAAAACTGATTCTTGTGGCACTCCACACATAATATCCTTTTTTTTTTAAAGTCCTGTTGTTCTTACCATTTGATTCCTTCCTGAAAGGTAAGAATCAAACCATTTGAGCGTCATTTCTCTGCAACCGTATTGGTGAATTTTTCTTAGCAAGATCTTATGATCAACGCAATCGAACGCCTTCGATAGATCACAAAAGACCGCAGCAGCTACATTACCAGAGTTCAACTTTGAATAAATATCATAAAGAATTGAAAAGATAGCATCGTGCGTATTTTTATTGTTTTGAAAACCAAACTGGCTTTCACTTAAAATATTGTGGCGTCTTAGGAAATCCGTCAGACGTATTTTCACAAGTTTTTCAATAACTTTGGCTATAGTTGGAATGAGGGAGATCGGGCGAGGATTCGCGGGATCATCTGAATCTCCACCTTTGTATAATGAGGAAACAGATGTTTTCAGAAAATCAGGAAAAAATCCATTGTAGAATGACCAATTGGCCTAATTCTCATGAAGCTTATACTAGCGAGTTAAAAATAAGAACTGTCAAATAAAATTCGACACATCACTTCCGTGGGCACCAACGATCGATAATTCTTGACGAAGATTTTCTTTTTGGTGTCATTAAAATAGTGACACTTTTGCGGCTCTCTGTAAATAACGACGTCGACTCTTCATTGTCCTTGTATTTATTTTTTTCGGCAGAGGTAATGATCGCGCATTTGTTGGGAGTTTATCGAGCTTCAAGAGAGTGTTCCGGTACATGCGCCAAGATACGGCCATTTATTATAGTTTGATTCATTCTGCAATCGAAGCGGAAAACTATTTGTACAGGGCGAGAGAGCGATTCTCGATGGGTTTCTTTTCATATTCTATCAAACCGGCAAAATTTCCGGTTGGGGGGAGTGGCCGACGTTAAATAAATACTAAAAAAAATCTATATTGAGAGGTAACATTTGATTGTTTGTATGTAGGGGGAAATCTCTGGAACTACCGAACCGATTTTAAAAATGTTATCACTAATAATAATTTAAACTATCCCAGAGTAATATGAGCTATAATTCATTCTGATAAAAATAAGTTTTTAGTTCGAAATCTCAATATTTGTGAATTAAGTCTGAAGAAAAAGCGCTGCTACCGGCAACAGTGCTAAATTTCCTACTTTGATTTCAAATAAAAAAACACGTATTTCAGGGTTTTGGAAATTAAACCCCTAAAGGGGTGAAATGGGGGTTGAAAGTTTGTATAGGTGAACCGTTAGTTTTGAAGTTGGGGTCATGGAAATTGGTAATAGGACTCTTCTTTTCAAATAAAGAAATAACTATCTTAAGGTTTTTGAAAATTCAACTCTAAAGGGGAAAAAATGAGTCTTGAAAATGTGTATAGAAGTAGGTACCGGCAGTTTTGATGTTGTGTTATAAAAATTGGTATTTGCGGCTTTTGTTACAAATAAAGAAATACGTGTTTTAGTGTTTTTATAAATTCAACCCAAAGAGTGAAATAGGGGTTGAAAGTATGTATGGGGATTCCGTATTAGTTTTGAAGTTAGAGTCATGGAAATTGGTATTTGTGTTCTTTTTTTGAATGAAGAAACACGTATTTCAGGGATTTGAAAATTCAACCCTAAAGTTACCCCCTTTAGGGGTTCGAAGTTTGTACAGGAGTACTGTTAGTTTTTAAGTTTGGGTAAAAAAATTGGTATTTGAAATCTTAGTTAGAAATGAGTATTTCAGTGTTTTTGGAAATTCAACTCCTAAAGGGGTGAAATGGGGGATAAATTTGTACGCGAGTTCCGTTAGTTTTGAAGTAAGAGTAATACATATAAAAATTACTAATGTACTAAAAAGGAAAAAATAATTTCTTTAATTGTTTGACATAGGTTATTCTGTGCGTAGCAGATTCAAAATCTCGCTCTCCTTCAATTTGAAACCTCACTCGGTATGCAGGGGTTCAATTCAATTGGCAGACATGTTTTTTTCTGTTAGCGGCAGATATGTTTTTTTCCAATGACAGGCGGCCATTTTTTGTCTTTTAGTGTTTTTTCTCTAATGACAGACGATCAAGTTTTTTCTCTCCAATGACAGACGACTATGTTTTTTTCCAATGACAGGTGAGGTTAGGCGCCAAATTCAAAAGCTAGTGGTTCATAGGTTAGACCCTCGTATATTTTACGTTATATTAGCCCCTCGTATATCGGAATATTGTAGGTTAGGTTAGATACCGAAAATCATGAGCTAACCCAATTTTTATTGGAATCGGGCTATAACCACAAAACTCGTCCGCCATATTGGAACCGCCATTTTGTTTTTTCTCTGACAAAAATTCCATAATGCATTGTCACCGGAATTATGAACACCTGCCAAATTTCACGTTAATCGGACAACTAGAAGTGGCTCAAATTTAAGGTAGTTCCGCCACGAGACAGTTGAATTCGGAAATTAATTTCGACGAAATCGAAAAATTTCAAAGGATTTTCGCGAAAAAATTTTTTTTTGAAGGGGGGCATTTCTTCCCCCCCCCCAATCGACTCTAGAAAATTTCTTCGTTATAGAAAGTCGGCGACTCAAAAAATTGATGTCCCCGAAAAGCGCAGCAAAAAAAATATTCCAGACCCGGCCCCCGCCCTCCCTAGAAATCAATCATACGCCATGGGAAAAAGTTATCGTTTTTCGATAAAACTTCAATAGACTTTTTTTGTAGTACACTCTTTGAATTTTTTTTTTTTTGGGGAAGATGGGGTATTGTTAAAATCGATGGGGTCAACTAGGAGAAGGAGTTTTTTTTTGCGTTCAGACCCTCAAATGGTCCCCCGTCCTTCTTTAAAAAGTCCCCTGGCACAATCCGCATTTCTCTACGACCCCCCCTTTAGGCTGTGCGCTTCCCCGTGGACTATTTTGAATAACGAGAGTAGTTTTGATTATATCTGTCAAACTAGATGGTCAATCACTTTGTTTTTTTTTCACAATATCTGTGATATCCTGCTCTAGCTCCTCCTCGTTTTTCATAAACTTCTTAATTTTAGTACTAACGGTAGAATTAATAATGTGCTGTTTGCCTATGCATGGTCCATATGTTACGTGTTAATTGAGTCAACTTCAATTATACCGTGTGTAACAGGATCATGGTATCTCCTTTAGTTTTATAGATAATTGATTGAAATTGATTCCATGAACATAATAAGCGGCACTTTTTGACCTGCAAATGATTCTTTTTTCACTTCCGGTTTCGCCTGAAGTGATACCAAATTTCGATTTTCAAATAGAACACCCTGTATATTATTACATTTCTGAAATCTGCAAAAAGTGACATTTCAAACGTCAATATTTTGATAATTCAATTTTAGTTTTCCATTTAAGTGTGCCATGATGGTTCCGATTCATTCCAATGCACCCGTCTAATGCTAGAAAAATCGAAATCCCGTCAAAAATACTAAATTGCGTTTTTTATGAGCAAATGAAGTTCATCGTAATCGATTTTGGGGTAAAACTCAATTTTTTCAAATGGAACCATATTGGTACCGTGGTACTATTTATTAGTACTATCAATAAGGAATTTATTCATACCTGCTAATAAAATGTGCGATAAATACAATCAAAATTACAAAAAAAAATTTTTTTTTGAAATACAAAATAGAACAGAAAACATTACAACAATTGTTCGAAATGCTGTCCATCAACGTCAATGCACTCCTGAACTCGCATAGCTTCGAATGACTGTTGAAGGTAATCAGTTACTAAGGAGGCTTTGAAAACAATTAAATTATTCATTCAGATTGTCAAATAAATAGGTATTGGTTTATCGGTGTTTTTATTGTGTATTGGAAAAGTCTTTGCATTTGTTGTTATTTTTATTCAAAATGCCCCACATTTATACAAGGGATGAAAAAGTGGACATTTTAATTATTCATGGGGAATGTAGAAAAAATGCCGTTGCGGCTAGAAACCTTTATGCCAACCGATATCCTGATAGACAATGTCCAGCGAGAAATTATTTTAATCGTCTTGAAAACCAATTCCGAAGAGAGCCCAACCATGATACCGAAGAAAACGTTATCATTGACGAAGGAACGGAAATTAATGTTTTAGCTCGAATAGAAGTTGATAAGACTGTTTCTTTAAGGCAAATTGGGGTTATATTGGAAATTAGTCACCAAACGGTAAGCCGAATCTTGCACAAACATAATTATAAATCTTTCAAATATCAATTGCACCAGCACCTGTACGAAAATGATTATGAACGTAGGATGGAATATTGCAATTGGATCTTGCAGAATAATGTGCAGCCAAACAATGCTTTTTTGGGAAGGATTTTATTTTCGGACGAGTCTAGGTTTACAGATATGGGATTATTAAACCGACAAAATACAAGGTATTGGTCACAAGAAAATCAAAATTTATTGAGGGAGAGTAACTTTCAAGTGCGGTTCGGTTTCAATGTTTGGCTTGGAATACTCGGTCGTAGAATCATTGGTCCAATAATATTTGAAGGACGCTTGACTGGAGATTGATACTTAGGATTTCTGCTGAATGGAATTGAGGACAGGTTAACTGAATTACCTGTCCATCTACGACAGGGAATATATTTCCAACAAGATGGAGCTCCTCCTCATAATTCAAGAATAGTAACTGATTATCTTCAACAGGCATTCCAAGAAAACGTAATTTCGACAAATGGTCCTGTGCGATGGCCTCCAAGGTCATCTGATTTGACACCTCTTGATTTCTTTGATTGAGGCCATTTGAAAAACATTGTCTATGCAACCGCCGTTACAACCCGCGAAGACCTGGAGTTGCGAGTAAGACGCGCAATTAATAGTATAACGGCCCAGCAATTAGCGAACGTTCTTCAAGAAACAGCTATGCGAGTTCAGAAATGCATTGACGTTAATGGACAGCATTTCGAACAATTGTTGTGATGTTTTGTGTTCATTTTTAGTATTTCAAAGGCACCTTAGTAACTTCTTAGCATTAAATTAGAACAAAGTAATTGTATTATCTTATTTTCTTTTAGCTGTAATTTTGATTGTGTTCATCGCACATTTCATCAGCAGGTATTAATAAATTCCTTATTGATAGTACTAATAAATGGTACCACGGTACCAATATGGTTCCATTTGAAAAAATTGTGTTTTACCCCAAAATCGATTACGATGAACTTTATTTGCTCATAAAAAACGCAATTTAGTATTTTTGACGAGATTTCGATTTTTCAAGCATAAGACGGGTGAATTGGAATGAATCAGAACCATCATGGCCCACTTAAATGGAAAACTAGAAATTAAATTATCAAAAATATTGACGTTTGAAATGTCACTTATGTGGTATCATTGGATTCAGAAAATTATGCAGATTTCAGAAATGTAATAATATACAGGGTGTTCTATTCAAAAATCGATAGTTGGTATCACTTCCGGCGAAACCGGAAAAAAAGTGCCTCTCATCATGTATATGGGACATCCCAAATTTCAATCGATGACCTTAAAAACTAATGGAGATACGGGGGGTGTACCATGATCCTGTTACACACGGTATATATATCTCGGGTTCGGGATGGTGAAACTTGTTAAAATTATAGAGGTGTTGTTCACATGTTAAACAATACGTATGCCAAACTTTAATAATTTCCTAATTCAACTGTCTCGTGGCGGTACTACCTTAACTTGTAAGATTTGATTATAAACCTATAGACAGATATCGGAACTGGCGAAACTAAATAAAAGCTTGTAAAAAGCGTATAAAATTATGACCTCGAAATCTACGCGGGCGAAGCCGCTGGCATAACCTAAATGGAGCAACATGAAGAAAGATAGATATGTGGAAGTCATGATATGGACGAAATCGCGGTTATCAGCCAGGGTTCAATATAGTGACGAAACCCGTATACATTTGAATACTGATTTACCTGAAGACGATTGCAGATACAAGTTATCGAAACATCGTGAAAAACTTTCAAATCCATCAAGACGATGGACGTCCGAAACAAGAGTAACCACATCGTATACAACCTCTAAAACTCCCATTTTTCGTGAACGTGCCGCTTCATAGGAATATTCCCGACGGCGGCGACGCGTCGTTCACAATCCCGAATTCCCGAAATGGCGCTCTCGTTCCAGTTTGGCTGACGCAATATGCAATCAAAGTGTCGATGTCTCCGAAAATCCTGACGGAATGTCCGTCCGAATGTGTGATAATATCAGTGCCTCTAATAACAATAAAAGTAGATATAAGTAATGAAAAAAATACGAATCCCATTCCCCATTGAATAGAAACACCCAAATTTGAGTCAATTTATCCTACTCAAACAAAATATCAAGTGCCTGTGTGAATTCTCTTTTATGCCATACCGAGAAAGTAATCAAACCATGAAAAATGGAAGTGTGAACATAAGAACCAACAGAACCACAGAGCTGAGATACAAAAGATCGCCGTCGACCGCAAGAAAACTGGAAAATAAAGTAATATCTGGTGGATCTACAAGTGTTACGCCTGATGGTACATCAACTTTAACGTAGGTCATCGCGAGTTTTCTTACACTCGACCGGTGATGTATAATGTTGAATACGCAATACAGGGTGTCTCACGATTGTTACAATTTTAGGTAAAGGTTGACGAAGCGGCGATTTTTTTTATTCGAAAGCGGATCAAAGTTTAAAAGTGTAGAGGATGGACATTTCCGTGAATCAACTGTAAAACGAAAGGCAAAAAAGTGTTTTTTCTCTTAACTAGTTTGATACTTGTAATAATCAGCTGTTACTGTTTGAGGATTGCTGAAATTGTGAATTAGTGCAGAATAACTTTGATCTATTTTATACACTATATATTCCTGAACACGAATCCTAACCCTTCAAATATCAAGAAAAGTACCTTTACAGAGTGTAAACTAACTTGTTGCACTAGCGCTAACAAAAAAAAGATTATTCCTTTGAAATAATTACGAAAAGTCCTTGATAAGCCAGAAAAAAATTAGCTGTTTGATTACCGCTGGATTACTCGACGTTCTTGTTAGATAACCTTGACCCTCATAGTGTCAATCTCCGAACTGCTCAGTGTTTAGTCTGATTAACAAGTTAAAAAACGGGGTAATTCTTGTTCCCGGTCCTAAAAATATGTGCTATAGCTCATTCGATTCGGAATGACGCCTAGAAAAATGTATCTCGAGCATTTATTGGCACATAAAAAATTGCAATTGTTATTAACAAAATAAGATGAAAAAAAAAGATATTCAGTTTTTCGTTAATAACTCAAAAACTATCAATAGGTATTTAAGAACTTCTGAAAAAAGATCCTCAAAGAGGAGGAAATTTTCAATAAAAAAGTTAGGACTCCCGGAATTCTATCTCCATTATTTATAATTTTTATTCAACGCCGAAAATAGGTCTCCGCACGGCCGTTACGGCATGAGCGCAACACCGCTGGAGACAGTATATCACACATTTTTTTTTATAGTATCAAATAATAATTAAAAAATTTGAAAAAATTATGGTGACATCAGAACACTTGAAAGAATAAAGCCCCGATGAAAAAAAAAATTATGTCAATTTTTCAAAATGTTATACGATTGTTAATTTTTATCCAATCTCTGTTTTTACAAAAGTTGACATAAAAGTTTAAATAATTGACCTATACATTTTTTGCTTCTTGGAGCCCTTATATATATACTTAACAAGATCACGTGATTAAAGTTTTATATTTTATTTGTTATAATTTTAAACGAACAAAAAATTAAATATTAAAAAAAAATTGTTAAAAACATTTTTGTTGACAAATGTTATTATAAACCTGTTTTTGCATCTAACAATGACATTAATTAACGTAGGAAAAAAATGTGTTACTTCATTTGTTAAGTAATTGTTTATAAACAAATAGACAAGTATTTTTTTTTATTATTTCTAACTATTTTATTGTCAAGATAAAATGATGATTAAAAAAAAACTTTAAATACATTTTTTAATTGTTCATAATAGTTTTTTTGTATTTCGTTTGTTTAAATAATTAATTAGAAAACATTTTTCTCTTTAAAAATTATAATTGGTATTTTTCTATAGGGTAACAATTTTTTTTATCATTAATTTAATTGTTTATTAAGTTAACAATTTGTTATTTACAATTTGTGATCCTTGGTTTATTTTTTTCCTGAAATACAAAAACAGCCATATATAACAAAGTACTGAAAAAAATTGTCTTTAATTTTTTATAACATTTTAAATACTACTATTTTTTTCAGTACTTTGTTATATATGGCTGTTTTCGTATTTTTTTTAATTCCAGGAAAAAAAAACCGAAGGTGACAAATTGTTTATAACAAATTGTTAACTTAATAAACAATGAAATTATTGATAAAAAAATATTTTTTTTGTTAACCTGTAGAGAAATGCCAAGTATGATTTTTAAAGAGATAAAAATTTCTCAATGAATTATTTAAACAAACGAAATATAAAAAAAAACAATTATAAACAATTACAAAATTTATTTAAGGTTTTTTCATTTTGTCTTGACAATAAAATGGAAAGAAATAATTTGAAAAAAATATCATACTTGTCTATTTGTTTATAAACAATTTCTTAATAAATGACGTGATTTTTTTTCTTCGTTAATTAATGCCATTGTTAGATGCAAAAACAGCTGAATAATAAGATTTGTCAACAAAATCATTTTTGACGAAATTTTTTTATTTTTCATTTTTTGTTCATTTAAAAAAATTATAACAAACAAAATATAAAACTTTAATAAACTTTTATCACGTGATCTTGTTAAGTATGTATATAAGAAGGGCTCCAAGAAGCAAACAATGTATATGTCAATTATTTAAACTTTTATGTCGACTTTTGTAAAAACCGAGATTGGATAAAAATTAGTGAATTAACAATCGTATAACTTTTTGAAAAATCGACATTAAAATGTTTTTCTACGGGGCATTATTCTTTCAAGTATTCTGATGACACCATAATTTTTTAAAATTTTTAAATTGATATTTAATAGTATAAAAAATTTATTTTGTGATATACTGTCTCCAGCGTTGGTGCGCTCATGCTGTAACGGCCGCGCGGAGACCTATTTTCGAATCAAATGCTTATGTGCTTAGTTACCTATTTGACAAATGACATCATATCGACTTTTGTTTCTGCAAAAACATGAGTATGGAAGAATGAAATGATTGAAAAATTCCCCGATCTTTGGGATAAAAAAAGATTCATTTTTCAAACACAATATCGCCATTGGGAATTCGTGGAAAACGATTGCTAAAATAATGCTAAAGACTGTGATGCATAAATACAAACAGCGACTGGGACAGTGATTGTGACTACAACAATGTTGCATAAATAAATTATAAATTGACACTAAAGTCGCTGTGCTAAAATGAGGTTATGAATGCAGCGTATGAACGATGGTTTTGCTAAAATAAAGTTTGCTGGTGATTCACAATGTATAATGTATGTGATGGGTATACTAAGGAACCTAGATTGAATATTTATACCTAATGGTGAAAATTTGTTTCGAATGTTTTTATTGATACAAAATTCAAACTAACTTATAAATAGATATTCATATTGAAGAATTTCGACTTGAAATAAGTTGTGAAAGCATTCAGACTCTATGAACTTTGAATGATTTTCAAACTAATGTACAAAAAATATGTTGTTTAACTTACATTAACTTTGATATTTTCTTTCCTGTGCGAATTTATGGAAGTTAAACACAATCCATTCGCAGTTGGTCATTGAAATATGTTCCATTTTGAATTAACAAGCAAAACACTCCACCAACTATTATAATCGACACCAACGATTCGGCAAGACTAAACACTTAGCCTTAACAAGTATCGGGTATCAGGGTTGAAGACGCTTCATGCGTTTTGCATTTGTTTCAATTGCATTGTTGCAAAGTACGGCGCTAGTCAAATCAGCAACACGTTGAATTATATAAATTCTTCTTTCTGATTCATTTTAAATTATTCTGAATAAACCGTGATGTCTAATTCACAAATTAATAGCGACTCAAGAGTTTCATCAAAGTTTGCGAAAAGTGATGAGTTCCAATTTCTTTTTTTCAGGAAATTCTTAGGTAGGTACCTACTTACCAACAATAAAAAATGTAAAATAGTAGGTAGGTATTCAGAAAATTGGGAACCTTAAGGAAGAATAAACCACTCAAGCTAGGTATTCGTGGTTTAATCGGATAAAAGGTACCTAATTCGCAATTTCCAGGCAGAAATGGTTTTCTCTAAAATTTGTGAAATTTATGTGCGATAAAATTCCCATTCATGATAACCACCTATGCCTTAAACCTGCTCTGAAATATTTTCGTATGGAATATGTAGTACCAATATTGATAACACTCTGTAAGACCAAATGTAAACAAAGTCAAGGAAATCGGTCTGTTTCATAGGGGTTTCCGGAAACCACTGCACATGCGCAACTTTAAAACTACGAAACATGACATAAATATTTAATGTTAAAGTGAGTTTATACAGCAAGTAAAATAAAATAAGAAATAAAATAAAGTAAAATAAGAAATAATAATTTTCAGAGTGTTTATAGAGCTGAGTAAATTAATGTAAGAAGTAAGAAGCTGTCAATCGAAATTTGGGATTTTATGTTGAGGTTACTTCAATTTCAATGATGTATACTTGAAAAATTGGTCCCTGTTATTGTTTATTGAATGAAAAATAAGCCACTGTTGACAACGCTAATAATATTATAAAATCTTCGTCATCTAAAGACATTATTGGCCAAAAACAAAATTTTAAAAAATGGCACTGAACACCCATTTTCCAGGTATCAAAACAAAAACATATACTAGCTATATCATGTCATCTATCATCAACTTTCGTCAATTTTTCTAAATTATTCAGTATGTACATGTGCCTTACAATTAGTCAAAGTAAAATAAAAGATAAAAGTTAACCATCTTTTATTTTACTTATTATTTTATATTACTTCTTATTTTATTTTGCTTGTTATGGATGTTGTGTAGTTTTTACTTTCATTTCATTTTATTTCTTATTTTATTTTACTTGCTGTATAAACTCACTATTATGCTATTTATTTGACATTTTTCGGCAATAAAACATATATTAATTTCTTCGATGTTAATTATTGGTAGTTGATTCAATTTGAACTAACAATTTCATACCACACTTTATTTTGTTTTAAATTGAGTTTATACAGCAAGTAAAATAAAATAAGAAATAAAATAAAGTAAATTGATTTGTTGAAAATATAAACAGGATGTTCATAAAATCAGATGTGGAATCATCTGCGACTGAAAGATAAACTTTAGTCACTATCTTCCATCGTCAAGATAACCTCTTGTGGGGTATTCATGTTGAAAAGGGAAACATTCTCAATTGAGAATGTTTCCCTTTTCAAAATAAAGTAATTTAAAAAGTTAAAACTACACAACATCCATAACAAGTTTATACAGAAATAAAATAAAATAAGAAGTTAAATAAAAGATGGTTAACTTTTATCTTTTATTTTATTTTACTTTGACTAGTTGTTAGGCACATGTACATACTGAATAATTTAGGCAAATTGACGAAAGTTGATGATATATGACATGATATAATAGCTATTCAGTCCTAGTACATGTTTTTGTTTTCATAACTGGAAAATGGTGTGTTCAGTGTCATTTTTAAAAATTTCGTTTTTGGCCAATAATGTCTTTAGATGACGAAGATTTTATAAAATTGTTATTGTTGTCAACGGTGGCTTCTTTTTTTATCAATAAACAATAACAGAGACCAATTTGTCAAGTATACATCATTGAAATTGAGGTAACCTCAACATCAAATCCCAAATTTCGATTGACAGCTTCTTACTTCTTATATTAATTTACTCAGCTCTATAAACACTCTGAAAAATATTATTTCTTATTTTACTTTATTTTATTTCTTATTTTATTTTACGTGCTGTATAAACTCACTTTTACTTCCAGTCAATACACAATTTGTGGTTATGTTACCTTATTGGGAATTTGCAAAGTATGATATGAGCTTGTCATACTTCAATAATTTTTCACATGAAACGAGATGGGTGAACAAAATCGCGTCTTCGATCAAAAATATGATTTTATCTTAAAGTGAGTTTATACAGAAAGTAAAATAAAATAAGAAATAAAATAAAGTAAAATAAAAAGTAATAATTTTGTGATTTGTGTTTATAGAGCTTAGTAAATTAATGTAAGAAGTAAGAAAGCTGACAATCGAAATTTGGGATTTTATGTTGTTACCTCAAACTTCAATGATGAATACTCGAAAATTTGTTCCCCATTATTGTTTATTGAGTAAAATATAAGCCATTGTTGACAACACTACCAATATTATAAAATCTAGTCATTCAAAGACAAAAAGAAATTTAAAAAAATGCCAGTGAACACACTGTTTTCCGCTTATGAAAACAAAAATATGATGAGGACTGCTATTTATATCACGTCATGTATCATCCTATCTCGTCAATTTGTGTAAATTATTCAATATGTACATATGCCTAACAACTTGTCGAGTAAAATAAAATAAAAGATAAAAGATCTTTTATTTTACTTCTTATTTTATATTACTTCTTATTTTATTTTATTTCTGTATAAACCTGTTATGGATGATGTGTAGTTTCAACTTTTTAAATTACTTTATTTTATTTTACTTGCTGTATAAACTCACTTTCAGCTCATTCATGTATCTTTATTATCAATATTTAGTTAATGAACATATGGAAAAAGACTTGGGCAGGTTTCCGCTCAAACAGTAGCATTGGTAAACAATATTTTTCATTATTTCAAATTATATCATACTATCATTGAGTTTTTTTCCATCAGTACTCCATCGAGATCGCGCCTCCTGTCCGCGCGTGCCTGTACGCCCAACTCGTCCTCGTTGATCGCCTCCGACTCGCCAAGATCGTTAGACGGCCGCGCGACCAGGTTGAGTCGCCCTTCGGCCACCAGCAGCCCTATCAGACATTCGAGAGTGACCAATTTGTCTTCGGCGACAGGTTACGATTCAGACGACTCGCTCAGGTTGGATCGGGCCAATCACAAGGCCATCAAGCAGGACATAGTCAGCATAAAGACCATGTTGTTGAAGCTGAGGAGGGTTCTTAATGAGGTGAGTCAGGTTTTTTTTCATCGGTAGCCAGTGATGTGTATTTTTTTTTGAAACGGTCAGTTTTGGGAGCCAACACAAAATCTGTCGAAACGTTGTTTTTTTGTCGTTTCTCTGAATTGAACAATATTTGGAGAATGTATTTTGCTAATTGGAGCTATTCCTTTTTGTATATTTGCTGTTTCAAAGATACAAATGGGGGTGTGTTGACATTAAATGAGGTAGCATTGTTTTGCAATTTATATTCGTGAAATCTGACCTGTTTCTGAAAAAAAAAAGGAATTTTGACCTATAGAATGAATTTTGAAGCTTTCAAAAATATGCATGTAAACTTTGTTGAAATTCCAATATTGTGGTATACAGGGTGATTCAAAAGTACTTTGACAAACTTCAGGAGGTGATTCCTCAATATTCTAATATGAATTGTCCAAATAAATATATGCCCAGAAACGCTTTGTTAAAGTTTTATTTTTATTTTCGTTTTTTTTAAATAACTTTCGATATACTGACCATAATTAAACGAATTCGAACCTGATGTTATTATTGCTCTTACCCGTAGGGGGCGCCACCTACACGTCTTTTTCTTATTTGAAGATTCATAACTTTTTTTAGCGTACTTCTAGCACATTTTTCAGTAAAAAAATCAATTCCTCTATCATATCTACGTAAAAAAGCTACCCTTGTTACAAGTTGCTATAAGCAACTGTTTTCTAGATATTTGACTTGGAAATTTCAAGTCGATTATTTGATAATCGATGCGAGTTGAAGTTATTACCATTATTTTGCATTTTTCACTAGAATGCTTAGGAAATGAATTTGACGTTTAAGTATGTAGTTTTAGTTTTTTGTAGGGGGCGCCACCTATTCTATTTATTTTTACTCGTTTGAAATAGTTATTTTTGTATCAAGGGTGCAAAATCTGCATTTGTTTTAATAATATTTGCAAGAAATATCAACATTTTATTTCAAGAAATTTTGAAAATGTAGAATGAAATAAAATAAAGGAAACTAAATTGTATTCAAATAAATTGTTCAAAGTGTCCACCTTCAGCGAAGATACAGGCATTCAGTCTTTTAGTCATTGAATCTCGTACCCGCTCAAAAATTATTGGTGTGTTTCTTATTATTTCACAGGCGTCTACTATTCGGTTTCTTAGATCTTTCTCGTTCGCTACTGCAGTTTTATAAACTAGTGACTTCAAATGTCCCCAAAAATAAAAATCTAGCGGGTTTAGATCTGGGGACCTTGGTGCCCACGCCTGGTTAGGTTCTTCTACACCCCTACCGATTCATCGATTTGTGTTCGTTCAGTGGACTGTTTAAAAATTAATATTTGGTAAATTCGCAAACACACAGAACTGATCAAAGTGTCACTCACCCATGTGCCTCCGTCGGGAAATCTGATCTTCAGTCAATAGGTACTTCGTCTAGTCTTTCTGGCGGTACCGCCGCTAATCACATTTACACTGATTTTAAGGATGAGGAATATCTTGAGTAAAAAGTATTATATCAATGAGAAAACACCAACTCGAGAAAAAACTAAAATGCTATGTTCTTTCCTTAAGATCTAGGAACTCAATGTCTATCTTCACATTTCTCCTCTTCCATCGCATTTTCCCACTCCCAAAAGTGACTATATCAGTCTGTGTGATACCTCACGCGCAAAATAAGGTCGAAAGAGTTGAAGAATTCAAATGAAAAATTCCCATTTGAAATATACAAAATAAATATAAAATCCCTTGGCAAAATTAATTATAATTACAAAAAAAAACAAATGCGTCAAGACGCAACAATTTGGATAGACAGTGTTAAGGAATTCCCTGGCTACAACACTAAAATGGGCCGGAGCCCAAACATGGTTGTTATGAAAGTTTGTGATAGCATTTCGGGAGAAGTTTGCCTAGTCCGTGAAGAGTACATATCTTGAAAATTGACGATTTCCAGCCAATTTTCACAAAAACCACTGCCCCTTTGTAATGCGTTGGGGAAAGCCTCGTGGCAAAACAGTTTGTACCCTTCGAATACGATATGGATAAAATTGTTGATCGTGGATAATTCTCCAAACTGTGGACTGAGTAGAATTGAAAGCTCCAGCAATTATTCTTGTACATACTTGTTTCTGGATTCTCATCGAGGGCGTTCAAAAGAGCTTCTTCCAATTCTGGGGTTCGGACTGCTCATGGTCTTCCAATAATATCAGCTGCTCTCTTAGCTACCTGTTTCTGCCAAACGACGGTGGAGAGTGCTAAATGTTGGAGCTGGAGGAGGCAGTACTCGATTAGTAAATCGCTCCTGGTAAATACGTCTTGCTTCGCGCGCATTGCCATCCGCAAGGCCATATTTTGGCATGACAAAGATGAACAAACATTACATCACAAGATTCAAGAAGACATCGAACAAATTAAAACCTGGTGTGACGATAACTTGCTGGTCTTCAACCCTACTAAAACAAACATATTAACATTCCGCTGCGAGCTTTCTGCCCTGAGCCTAGGCCCTCATAATATTGACAATGTTTCTCTCTCTAAATTTCTCGGACTCAATATTGATAATAAATTACAATTCAATGACCATGTCACGAAGTTGTGCAAAAAATTGTCATCAGGTTGCTACGCCATCAGGATTATATCACATGAATTGGGTTTTACAGCTGCTAAATCAGCTTACTTTGCCCTTATCGAGTCCCACCTGGTCTATGGCATAGCCTTCTGGGGAGTGTGCAACAAACAACTACTACAAATGCTGCAGGTTGTACAAAAAAGAGCCATTAGAGCCCTCTGTAAAGTGAAAAAGCGTGATTCTTGCAGAGATCTATTCAAAAATCATAGAATCCTCACAGTTACTTCTATATTCATTCTAGAAACCACCTGCCTTATACACAAGAATCGCCACAAATATAATGCACTGCCCTCATACCATAACACAAGATCCTCGCAAAAATTGAGATTATCCTTACCTATCCCTAAAAACAATCTTGTTAAGGAATCTCTCATTTATAACGGTATAAAACTACTAAAATATGCTCTTCCCCTTATTTCGAGTATCAATTTCAATATGTTTGCATCATGTGGTTGTACTTGCTTATCATTTTATTTAAATGTCATACCAGTTAACATTTGTGCTTGTACATTTTACCTATACAAATTTTAACACGCCTGTACCACTACCGTTTTTAGCATTTTTAGTGTTTTTTCTATTTTTATTACTTAACGTTAGGTTTTAGGTTTTAAGTTTTAACTTTTAGCACCTCTACAATGACTTTGTCGATAAGAATTGTTTCTTCGGACAATAAAGCATATTTGATTGATTGATTGAAAAATGCAAAAAATGGTAATAACTTCAACACGCATCAATTATCAAATAATCGACCTGAAATTTTCAAGTCCAAATATCTAGAAAACGTTTGCTTATAGCGACTTGAAACAAGGGTAGCTTTTTTACGAAGATAGAGGAATTGTTTTTTTTACTAAAAAATGTGCTAAAAGTACGCTTAAAAAAGTTATGAGTCTTCAAAAAAGAAAAAGACGTATAGGTGGTGCCCCCTACGAGTAAGAGCAATAATAACATCAGGTTCGAATTTGACACCTTATAAAATCTCTCAATACCAATTTTCGTTTAATTAAGGTCAGTATTTCGAAAGTTATTTAAAAAAAACGAAAATAAAACTTTAACACCCTGTATCTTGGAAACGAAGCGTTTCCGGACATATATTTATTTAAACAATTCATATTGGAGTATTGTGAGGAATCACCTCCTGAAGTTTGTCAAAGTACTTTTAAATCACCCCGTATGTGTTTATTTTTTTGTACTTAATGTTTGTTTTTGGCTTTTTTGATTTATTTTTTCCATTTTTGCATGTTCTATCACTTTTTCTGCACCAGACAGTCGAAGAAGAATTGATGAGGGTGAGTATTTGTTTTTGTTGTGATTTTGCATTCGAACGTTGTTGTTATACATCATTAATCGACCTGTTGCATTTCTAGTCGGAAACTCACAACCCATTCGAAAGTCATCACTTGACGAATGGGATCTTCAACAGTCTTTGTTCGCCGGAGAGCGAATCCGTACCCGGAGAAGACAACGAGGCCAAGGCGAGATTCGAGGTGGCCGAACTTAGTCGGCAGGTGCTTTTTCTTCAAGGACAACTCGAAGATAAGGAGAAGACGGTGCAGTCTCTACAGGAGCAGATGATCAAATTGACAGATGACAACTATCACGCCAACTCGGCGCCCGCATCGACCATGTCTTGCGATAATCAGACGTGTAATGCCGCTACTCAGACTGAAAGGGTAAGTGTTGTTTTTATATAAGAATTCGATTGCATGATGCGCTTGGCAAACATTTTCATATAGTGAGAGTGGACAAGCGAAAGTCAACCGTCATATTCAAATGCAAATTATATTCTCTCACGTAATTTTTCAAAAAAATAACATAGCCAGGGGCGTGTACAATACTTTAGCCCATACAATAACAACATTTGAATTACATCGGACTTTCAATGAGATCAAAGGAAGTATAAAGCCCAGAGGGATGATAGCTCGCCGCTCTATTTTTCCTTTGGTTAGGTTATTATATGAGTCTAATAAACATTTGAAAAACGGGGCGAGGGTAGCGCTTTTCCACTCTTAATTAAAAGTTTTCATCATGAATTGCTGATAATTTTTGCCTAAAAAATATTGGAACCACTTGGTTATAACAATTATTTATGGTACTACTCATTGCATTGGGCGCCTAAAATTGTCACTGCTGAAAAATATCATTTTTTACTAATTCCACTAACATTATCCTGCTAATTGTTCTAAGGACTGTCATTTTTCCGGGAATGTTTAGATTATAGGAAACAATTAACATGGTGGTTCTGTTTTTGAGGAAAATGGGAATAAAGAAAATTACAAGTAATTGATGATTGACGAATAGCACTTTGAATTTGATCGTCTTTCTCATTCAAGATTCGACCAATATCCGCGGGTCCATCTCTGCTAAATGGGTCATCGTCGGTTGACGGGAGTGCTGGGTCTCTAGTCAGGTAAACAGAAAAAGTGTTTGTTTCACACATTATTCATCGCACTCATCAACTTTTATCACTTTTGTTCTCTTTTTCTCTTATCAACAGTGCCTTTGCATGTCTGGAATGGGTGTACAAACTACATTTGGGGAAAATAAAACTGAGTCTGTGTTTATCCGGATGTTCTAAATAGTTATTTATGCAACCAGTGCAAAAAGAAGTGTTTATTGCACTCGACGTGAAGTTGTCCGACGAGGACGACAAGCCGAGTTGGACAACACGTCGAGTGCTAGAAACACTTTTTGCATGAGTTGCATACAATATTTTTTCTACGTACATTGCAAAAATCAAAAAATATTTCATTTAGGTGGCACTAAGTGTGTAAAAATAAAAAGCATAATTTAATAGCAAAATATTTATCGATTTGCATTGAGAAAGTTAGGAACTATGTTAGGAACAATTTAACTCAATCTTTAGTTTTGATAAATTGCATTTTCTATTAATTCCGTAATCCAGTTTTTTTTATGTATGCAATAAATATGATTGAAAATAATATAAAATATGCAATTGTTTAAAATGTAATACAATATCACAGAAAAATGGACTAAAAATGGCGTCGATTTGAACGTTTATGTTTGTCATGATCACAAAACGCTGTAGTAGAATGACAGATGAGTGCAATAAACATTTTATTGCACTAGTGCAATAAAGAACCAGTTTTATCAGTAAATATAGTTCAATAAAGTTTTGTTTTTTGCATAAACGTAGAAAAATTAATAAAAAGTTCTTTTTTTTCATTTTGTGGGCAACATTCCTTTTCTGAAATTAACTGGACTATTTTTCCTTTCTTTTATCATAATCATAACTAAGGTACTGAAATAAAAATACCCAATTGTGTAAAAATAACAAAAAAGTTGTGGAAGCTTGCAAAACTCACTATTATAGGTAATATATATAAACAGGGTTTTCTCAAAGTTGAGTTTATTTCAATAGGAAGTAAATTAAATTTTACCAAATATCATGTATATAAAAGTTGTAAAATAACGGAGATACACTAACTTACCCATAAAATTGTTTCTATTTCGGTTAAAATGTGTTCGTTATATAGTGTGACAATTTTCTATTGCACAAACATTATATACTGCTTTCTGTTTGAATGTGTCTGTGGCCAGAGTAAATATTGTAAAAAAAAAAAAAATTGAGGTTGTAACTCATTGCTGTGAGCTCTCCAACTTGACTTGCTATGAACCTAGTGTTCCTTGACAATTTCAAAAATGTCTTCCCTAATTTTTATGAGTTCCACATTCCATCCTGTTGAAAAGAACTCCAACTTTGAAAACAAAATGAACCTGAAGGTGAACAAAATTGTCAAATACGTATAAGGTAGTGGAGGCAAATATGGCCCAGCGGGCAATAAAGCCCAAAAATTAAAGCATTTATCAGCGATCTGGCAACGTCAGATAACTGCCTGTATTCGTCATTACCAACGATTGTTTGAGCGACCAATAGGCGACACGGTTTTACACGCAGCAGCTAGTTGGATTCTGACTGCCGGGTTATGCACATGTTGTTATAATTTTTTGGCTAATTTGTTGACCAAGTTTTAACACTGAGAACCAAAGTGAACGGTCTGCAGAATCAACTCTCTTGTTTTTTTCACCTATTATGTTGGCTAGATGTCCTTTCGGTTAATATGGCCTAATGAAGTGGCAGGTTATATGGCCCTGGGCATGTGTTGGCCTAGAGTCTGACAATGAAGAATTTGAGTTGCTGTTGACTGTTTAAGTATAAGTTTTTTGCGCATAAGGATATTAGTCTGTTTTATTTTTCAAACGTGTAAAGAAATGTTGCTTGAATTTTTCAGCTGTGTTCATTCATTGTTTTAATATTTGTTACGGTTGTTTAGGTTCCTGACTAGTTTAATACATTTTTCTGTATTTAATTTTGAAAAAACAACTTAAAAAAACAGATCAGTCTTCTTAAATTTGAAGTTTTTTTACAGTGGGCCATATAATCTGACCATATTGGTAATATGGCCCAAGTGCAGTGCAAATAAGTTTTACATATAAATCTATTAAGAATCATTTCTGACCATGCTAAATTAAATACTTACCTATTATATTGTTGAAAAAAATATTCCTTAACATATTCAGGTTCATTGAAAAAAAAAAATACATTAAGATGGGCCATATTTGCCTCCACTACCTTACTTTAATTACTAAAACAATATGAACATGTGGCAAAATATAGGCTTATTTCAATTCTCTGTTTTTGTATTTATGCTGCTTTTGATGATTGCATTCATTGGTTTGGATTGCAGCTTCAGAATTGGGAAGGTAGTATTAGCCGATTTCTTATTTGGTATAATCATTTTGTGTTCCATCAACCTTCTCTGTTTTCTTCATTTGATTTACTCCTGTTGATAAAACTCTATTCTGTCGCACTGAACGATAATAATTGCAAAATCTCAGAATCCACTTATACTGGATAGATTTTCAGTTTAACTGGATTCCGAGGTAGGAATCTAACCTCATTACAAATAACTTACTTGTACAAGATTTATAAAAAAATATGAAAGTGATTTCTTGAGAATGTTGAAATTTCAATGTTTCAATGTTTGTCTTTTAAAATTATTTGAAGTGTCCTTAATCCTTTGGAAATTCTAAATATTCAAATTTTATACCAGTACTTGTAATGGTAATTTAATTTTTCATGCGGCAACCCAGCAATTCCAGGTGAGGTTTTCTCATTATTAAGTCCATTGCTTCCCTTCCAGTCTATATAAAAAAAATGAATCTCGATTCTTTGTAAGCGTAAAACGTTTTTTTTAAATGTTCGTAATAGCCCGAGGATGGTTGATGTGGAAAATTAGGAAAGTTAACCGGAAATTGGAAAATTAGGGTATATAAGAAATTTGGCGAAGTAAAAGACTATCGAGTCATTTACTACCAAGCAGACGGTCACAGGAACGAATCCCGGTCAGGGTAGCATTTTTTTTATTTTATAAAAACAATGGCTGGACCGATTTGGCTAACTGGTTTTTTGAATGTTCGTAATACTCCGAATAAGGTTTTTAGGGAAAGGATTTTTAGAAAGGTTTTCAGGAATAAATAATAAAAATGAATGTCTGTTTGTGTTGGTGAGCTCATAACTTGAAAATGACTGCACCGATTTGAATAAATTTTTTTCGGAAAAACGGGATAATGAACGAAAAAACGGGATAACAGGAAAACGGAATAATGAAAAACGGGATAACGGAAAAACTTGTTAAATGGAAAATGGGATAACAGGATAACTCGGTAACGGAATAACAGAAATACGGGAAGAGTTGAAGGCATAACCTAAAAAACAAAAAAAAAAAAAAAAATTTAAGAGCGAGATTTTTCAAAAAAAAAAAAAGTAGGGAATATAGAAATTTGGACAGGACATCTGTCGGGTCAGCTAGTCTCCAATAGATTTCGATTGTGATTACCTTGTATATACCAATGAATTATATTGAGCAATATCAGCTAGTTGAATGTTTTCATGTTCTAAATAGAGTCTAAACTAAGGATTGTTTCAGTGTGAATGAACATTCACCATGTCGAAGATCTCGCCTCCCTACCCAGGTCGAATCCTCTAGAAGGACCCCATCTAGGCTGTGGAGGCGACCGGGAGAGCCCCCTTCCCCTCCACGCTATGCCAACGGTTCATCTTCGCTACAGAGGCGGGCCCATAGTCGTAATAGAACGCCTGCTTCCACCTCGTGATATTGTTTTTTTAAATGTAGGTTAATGAATGTTACAAGAGAAGTACACGAAGAAAAAATTATTTTGCAGATTGAATGATCATTTTGGTGAATGGAATTCGGGAACTAATAGTTTTTTCTTTTCAAAAGCAACTCTTGATCAAGTCACCACTATATATTTATAGTTATTGGGTTTTGGCAAAATCACGTTTACCAGTGATGGAATTCTGATGGTCAGAATTGAAAATGTAGTGATTTTCATCCCATTAAGACAGATTTAATAAATTTTCAATAACAAATTCGATTTTTTGTGATAATTTTAAAATGTATGAATACATTTTTCTTGGTGTACTTCTCTTTCATAAAATTCCACTGTATTTTTATAGATATCTAATTATGAATAATGTTTTTGACTGTGATTTATTTTAGATATATCTAATTTGTGTTCAACGCATCCAGAAATATTAGTTATAATTCCGAATATATTTTTTTTGTTATATTTTGAATATTTGCATAAACTGAACGTACAATGTACTCAAGGTATATATTTTTGCTTGGATAATGTTTTTGTTCGAAGAATTCATTAATCAAATACTTGTGCAATATATTATTGTTGCTCCTTCCCGAGTATTACTAGTGGTAATTAAAATGTATTTATTAATTCACTGTAAAATAAATAGTACATTGAATAAGAGTGTCTTGTGATTTTTCTCACCCCCAGTCAGTTCGATAAAATTTCAGTTGTTGATCCATATTTCCAAACACATATTTCATGGATACAAAACAAGGACAGTGAAAGAATCTGCTTCTCGACGTCAAAGAGTAAATTATTATGCTAATCATTGACTGGGAAAAAATAATCCAGTACATGATTTCCATCAAAAACTATCTTAAAAATAATTAATAAAAAACCTTTTCAAGGATTCGCAAAACGTCTTCAACCCTGGCAGATCTACGGAAACAGTTCGTAGAATATATCTACAAATATATTGATCGAAAAATACTCGTAGGTGCACTATTTTTCGACCTCACTAAAGCCTTTGATAGTCTAGACCTGGATCACACAGAAACTAAATTATAATCGCTGGGCATTCATGGTAATATATAGAAGTGGTTTATGTTTATAGACAACGGGACAAATACAAAAAAATGGCCACATCCTCACAAGACGAACTTGTAACCAATAATTATAAAAGATATAGAAAAATGTTGTCTAAGCTCATTACCACAGCAAAAACAATTTACTACCAACAACTTTTAAAAAACTCTCATTCCGACTCAAAAAACTTGGGAAACTATAAAAAAAGCTACAAATCAACACAAATAACTACAAATAATAAAGATGTCTATGATCAAAAGGAAATAGCAAATGAGTTCAACAAATATTTCGGTAGCATTGGTAAAAATTTGGCAACAATAATACAAAACTCTCCCATCACCCCCAATACAATAAAGGAAAATGTACCTACTCGGGACTCACTCTTCTTAAACCCTCTAAATGAAACTGAACTCACAGGGATAATATTCTCACTCAAAAATAAAAGCTCATGTGGACTTGATAATATTACCACAGATATTGTGAAAAAGAAATGCAAAACGCTCTTGACACCCGTCACTCATCTGATCAATACAGTGCTTCTCAAAAGTCCCCTCCCCCCCTCTTATTTTTGGAACGATTATACATAAACAAGTGAAATTTGGTAAACTGAATATTAAAGGTTGTAAACTTCCCTACTAGTGACGATAGATGACGAAATCGTCAAAGATGACGTCACAAGGCAATTGTGACCAATAATTTTAAATGGAACCCTACAGCAAGCGACACCTCTTTTAAAAGGTATCGAAAAAACCTATTCAATGATACTAATTTTGTTTGTGTTTATGGCAGTTTTAATGGCTCATTAGTAAACATTAAAATTTAAATTTCATTCAGTATGATATTAATTACAGATTTAAGAATCAGTATCCACTTAAAGAAATGACCTCCATTTACTTCCTGACAGTGAAATATCCTATTTTTAAACTCATCTCGTACTTTTGCAAATGTGTCTGTGGAAACAGCCTCACATTCTGCAACAATACGTTCTTTTAAAACGTCAATATTGTCAGGTTCAGTGGCGTAAACCTTCGATTCAAGGTACCCCCACAGAAAAAAATCCAAAGGCGTGAGGTCCGGTGATCGAGCTGGCCATTCAGTTGAACCTCGTCGTCCAATCCATCTACCACGATACTCCTCATCCAAATATTGTCTTACTGCACCGTAATAGTGTGGAGGAGCACCATCCTGTTGGAATGCTATTTCCAAATTTCCGAATTCATCTGGATTATCTTCCAAAATTTCAAGGATTAACGGTTCTATTGCGTTTTGCAACAGCTCCAGATAAACCTCGCCAGTTAAATTAGTATTTAAAAAAAGAGGTCCAAAGATGTGGCTTCCCAGGATACCTGCCCAAACATTCACCTTCTGGGGAAATTGGGTATGTGTTTCACGAAACAGGTGAGGATTTCCATTTAGATAGAAAGTACTTTCGTCACTAAAACAAATTGTTTTGACATAGTCTGGCTGTTGGTTAATTTTAGTTTCCATATTTTCACAAAATTCTAGTCTTCGGTCTGGGTCGTCGTCTGAGAGTTGATGAACCATTTTTAATTTGTATGGATGAAATTTGTTTTTTTTCAACACTCTGTGTACTGTACTTCGACTGACTTCACAGGTAGATGCAACGTGAGTTGTTGAAGAAGTAGGATCAACTATTACTTCTGCCAGTATATCAACTTTTTTCTCATCAGAAATTTATGGTCTGCCAGATCGTTTCGCATCATTAATACTACCCGTTGTTTCAAACTTACAAAGAAGCTCCCTTAAATAAGTCCTCGAAATGGGGCGATCGGGAAACCTCTCATTAAAAATGCGTTCCGCTGCATGAATATTTTGTCCAGTTTCACCAAGAATTAGGATCGCTGCTACTTTATCACCTAGAGCACGTACCATTTCGCTTCTTGAAGCACTTGAACGTTCGGCTCACAACAGTTTAACAAATTATTAAAATGTACAAAAATATTAAAAGTACCAAAAGCTGCTAAAACAGTTGAACGTTCGATCAACATTACACAAATTATTAAATGTACAAAAACTTGGACAATTACAAAATCGTCGAATTAGGGAGACTAACAAAAACGTCAGCTTATTTGACATCCATCCAGAGGCGGAGCTTGAATTTGGAATTTTAGTATTAACTGATTTAATTCATCAAAGCTTTGCGTTTTTTAAAAGCGAGTTGCCAAAACTGCCATAAACACAAACAAAATTATTATCATTGAATAGGTTTTTTCGATACCTTTTAAAAGAGGTGTCGCTTGCCGTAGGGTTCCATTTAAAATTATTGGTACAATGGCCTTGTGACGTGTCATCTTTGACGATTTCGTCATCTATCATCACTAGTAGGGAAGTTTACAACCTTTAATATTCAGTTTCCAAATTTCACTTCTTTATGTATAATCGTTCCAAAAATAAGAGGGGGGGAGGGGACTTTTGAGAATCACTGTATAATCTTTTCCACTGGTTTGTTCCCACGAGTACTGAAAAACACACTCATAGTCCCAATTCATAAAGCTGGATCGAAAAAAATCCCTGGAAACTATAGATCTATAGCCCCAACTAGTACCATAAGTAAAATTGTTGAAAAAGCCATTAAAAATCAACTAGTGAATTACTTAGAAACCAATAAATTACTCTCCAAATTCCAATTTGGATTCAAGCCAAATTGTAGTGCACAATGTAACAAATTACATTGCCCGAAGTTTAAATGACAACAAATAATGTCTGGCTATCTTCCTCGATCTGGCCAAAGCGTTTGACACTGTGTGACACCCGATTCTGCTGGACAAGCACCTTCTTAAATCATTTCTTGAAAAAATATCACAAAAAGTAAAAGTAAGGGACTCTTTAAGTGAAGCTTGTCAGGTAAAGTTTGGTGTGCCACAGGGTACAGTCCTAGGCCCAATTCTATTTTCTATTTATATAAATAGTATAACAAACCTCCTCCCCGACGGCAATGTGATCTGCTACGCTGATGACACTGTACTACTATTCCAAGATAGATCATGGATTGATGTTTTCGAGAAAGCAGAAAATGCTTTAATCACAATTAAACAGTGGCTTGATAATAACTTATTGACACTTAACGTAAATAAGTCCAATTACATGTGCATCTCCTTCACAAATAAATAATAGTTTAAAAAAACTAAAGAACACGCTTTTATAGAAAACCAGACTAAAAAAATTGAAAATAAGAAAAAAATGTATTTCATTTAAAAAAAGCGTGGGGTGCATGGTATCGCCTCGGACAACAATTACCTGTGATCTGAGATATTTCTTACTTTACTGCCCTAGGTGTGTAATGTACTATATAATTATTGATACCATGCACCCCACGCTTTTTTTAAAATAAAATACATTTTTTTCTTATTTTCAATTTTTTTAGCGTGTTTTTTAGTTTTTTTAAACTATTATTTATTTCCTGCTTTTTAGTGTGGTTAATTTATGAAAGCGTGTTTTTTTAGTTTTTTTCAAACTATTATTTTTATAATTTTTTTGCAAATAAAAAAATTGAATAATCTTATCAAATTAGGTAATCATAATCTCCGACCCCAAAAACCCCCACATACCAATTTTGAATAGAATCAGACCATAATCACAAAACTCGGCCGCCATCTTGAATTTTTTTATCTTATCAAATTAGTAATCATAATCATCCGACCCCAAAAACCCCCACATACCAATTTTGAATAGAATCAGACCATAATCACAAAACTCGGCCGCCATCTTGAATTTTTTTATTTTTACAAAAGAATCAAAACATTCGACCCCAAAAACCCCCACATACCAATTTTGAATAGAATCAGACCATAATCACAAAACTCGGCCGCCATCTTGAATTTTTCAAATTTCACAAAAGAATCAAAATATTCGACCCCAAAAACCCACACATATCAATTTTGAATAGAATCAGACCATAATCACAAAACTCGTCCACAATTTTGGAGCCGCCATCTTGAATTTTCCAATTTTGACTAAAGAATCAAAATAATCTCCGACCACGCAAAAACCCTCAGATACCAATTTTGACCATAATCACAAAACTCGTACGCCATATTGGAGCCGCCATTTTGTTTTTTTTCACACAAAAATGTCTTAATGCATTGTCACCGGAATTATGTACACCTGCCAAATTTCAATTCATTCGGACGTCTGTAAGTGGGTCAAAATCGCGCCCAAAGGAGTCGGTTACAAACAAACAAACATACAAGTGAAGCTAATAAAAAGCGTGTAAAAATAAGCTTCCTGAGAGTAAAGGGCTGATAATACACGAACCTATTTGCAAATCCCTCCATAATTGTAACTACACAAAGAATTACCTCAAGCTCTAAAATAATAGACCTTGGAGTTTTTTTTGACTCTGCATTAAAATGGAATCACCACGTCGAATATGTTACTACAAAAATTAGAAAACTCTATTATAAATTCTACCAATTGAGACAATTGTAAGGGAAGAAAATACTTTCGAACGTATACAAAGCCTTAGTAGAATCGGAATTGAATTATGGCCTGGCAATATGGAGAGCCAGTTGCCAAAATATCATTGAACCTCTAAAGATAGCTCAAAAAAAAATTCTCAAAATAATTTGGAATAAACCAAGGCGTTTTCTCAGTGATCTTCTTTATAAAGAGACAAGGATCTTGGAAATAGAACAAATCTACATGAAAGCTGTCACAAGATGCATATTAAAAGATAAAATACAGACATCATTTTATTTCTGGATTCCGGTCAAACAAAAATTGTAAATCGGGAAAATTTACCTCCTTGCTTTTCTGTTATCCTCATAGCATTGGAAATTTTTGTTATCCTGATCAAAATTTTCTTTGAATGATGTACCAAAAATTAGAATTTGGCCGAATTTGTATTAGGAGAGCAGAAAAGCGAGGAGGTATGTGGACTGACATCATTTTATTTCTGGGTTCCGGTCATACAAAAATTGTAAATCGAGAAAATTTACCTCCTTGCGTTTCTGTTATCCTGATAGCATTGAAAATTTTGTTATCCTGATCAAAATTTTCTTTGAATGATGTACCAAAATTAGAATTTGGCCGAATTTGTATTAGGAGAGCAGAAAAGCGAGGAGGTATGTGGACTGACATCATTTTATTTCTGGATTCCGGTCATACAAAAATTGTGAAATCGAGAAAATTTACCTCCTTGCGTTTCTGTTATCCTGATAGCATTGAAAATTTTTGTTATCCTGATCAAAATTTTCTTTGAATGATGTACCAAAAATTAGAATTTGGCCGAATTTGTATTAGGAGAGCAGAAAAGCGAGGAGGTATGTGGACTGACATCATTTTATTTCTGGATTCCGGTCAAACAAAAATTGTAAATCGAGAAAATTTACCTCCTTGCGTTTCTGTTATCCTGATAGCATTGAAAATTTTTGTTATCCTGATCAAAATTTTCTTTGAATGATGAACCAAAAATTAGAATTTGGCCGAATTTGTATTG